>JAVTVY010039179.1:0-17509 GCA_036873755.1 Hanleya hanleyi | reverse complement strand
AATGTTGATATATTTGAACGGCGGTTTGTAGCATTGCCGAACCCACTGACATTATCATTTAAACCAAACGGAAACACCGACCCAAGTTCTAGCATCCAGAATAATTCCCGCTCTCGGATTTTTCTCTCAAATCCAAAGGGGGAATCCTTAGTGGATAGACGACGTCTATGATCTGAATACTAAAGTTATCCCAGCCATGGTCGGGTCCAGAAAAATGCCTACCTATAAGCAATTGCTTTTTCCTAACGGATTTTCTGTGACCGTTCACCCTTAGATGGAGTCTTTGGGTGGTCTTGCCAACATACTGTTGACCACACTTCTTACAGGAAACTAAGTAAATACAGTTTGTAGTAGAACAACTAAGATCAACATACTTTTGAAAAACTGAACGGATTCTTTTCAAATTTGGTGTGTGGGTACCTCGCCTCAAGATTTCGCTTGGGATTGTTTTTCGCACTGATCCGCCTATAGGTGGCACCACCTGGGGGCAAAGTTAAAATTTTGTTTCCGGGCAATAACTTTTGGAAAACTGAACGGATTCTTTTCAAATTTGGTGTGTGTGTACCTCGCCCCAAGATCTCCCTTGGGATTGTTTTTCACACCGATCCGCCTGTAGGTGGCGCCACCTAGGAGCAAAGTTAAAATTTTGTTTCCGGACAATAACTTTAGAAAAACTGAACAGATTCTTTTCAAATTTGGTGTGTGGGTACCTCGCCTAGAGATCTCACTTGGGATTGTTTTTCGTGCCGATCCGCGTATAGGTGGCGCCACCTGGGGGCAAAGTTAAAATTTTGTTTCCGGACAATAACTTTAGAAAAACTGAAAATATTATTTTCAAATTTGGTATGTGGGTACCTCACCTCAAGATCTGACTTGGGATTGTTTCTCATGCCAATCTGCCTACAGGTGGCGCCACCTGGGGGCCAAGTTAAAATTTTGTTTCCGGGCAATAACTTTTGAAAAACTGAACGGATTCTTTTCAAATTTGGTGTGTGTGTACCTCGCCCCAAGATCTCGCTTGGGATTGTTTTTCGCACCGATCCGCCTATAGGTGGCGTCACCTGGGGGCAAAGTTAAAATTTTGTTTCCGGGCAATAACTTTTGAAAAACTGAACGGATTCTTTTCAAATTTGGTATGTGGGAACCTCACCTCAAGATCTCGCTTGGGATTGTTTCTCATGCCAATCTGCCTACAGGTGGCGCCACGTGGGGGCCAAGTTAAAATTTTGTTTCCGGGCAATAACTTTTGAAAAACTGAACGGATTCTTTTCAAATTTGGTGTGTGTGTACCTCGCCCCAAGATCTCGCTTGGGACTGTTTTTCGCACCGATCCGCCTGTAGGTGGCGCCTCCTAGGGGCAAAGTTAAAATTTCGTTTCCGGACAATAATTTTAGAAAAACTGAACGGATTTTTTTTCAAATTTGGTGTGTGGGTACCTCGCCTAGAGATCTCACTTGGGATTGTTTTTCTTGCCGATCCGCCTATAGGCGGCGCCACCTGGGGGCAAAGTTATAATGTTGATTCCGGACAATAACTTTAGAAAAACTGAACATATTCTTTTCAAATTTGGTATGTGGGTACTTCACCTCAAGATCTCGCTTGGGATTGTTTTTTATGCCAATCTGCCTATAGGTGGCGCCACCTGAGGGGCCAAGTTAAAATTTGGCATCCGTCGGACTTTAATAGTTTCCGGACAATAACTCCAGAAAAACTGAACGGATTCTTTTTAAATTTTGTATGAGGGTACTTCGCCTCAAAATTTTGCTTGGGATTCTTTTTCATGCTGAGCTGCCTATAGGTGTCGCCACCTGCGGGCCAAGTTGAAATTTTGTTTTCATACAATATCTAATGAAATCCTGGCTGGATTAGGACAAAGTCGGTAATTGTGGGTACCTGGATCTCACTTGGGATTGCTCTGCAATCTGGGTAATGAAAGTTGCGGTTCCAAGTCAGATCAATTGTTTGAACGTCGGGGGACTTGAACCCCTCAGGTTTTCATTAAAAATGTAATCAGCGTCGAATCTGGGCTGAAATCGATGTCTCTCAAACTCAGCGAAAGTGACATATGTTACAACAGGTACAAAATGAGACACATTTGACCACAAAGAAGTAAACTTGTTTCTACCATTCACGAGAAAATAGAAGGAATTGATCTTTAAAAATAAACGGCCGTGTCAACAAGCATATACACGTGTGGTACATTCTACAAACGTATGCTATGCGACATTACCGAACCATATGCATGAGCCATGACGTTATTCTCTGGCTGCAGCTGTGCAACATTCAGATTCGTGAGCATCGCTACGTCACTCATACATCACGCAGTGACGTCATTTTACTCTCCGCGTACAACACACACTCAATGGTGAAACAGAAAACCCGTCGAGGTGGGCAGAGTTTCAAATTTCTCTGACAAGATATTCTTGCATTCGTTGTATATGATGATACCACTATCATCAAATATAATACAAATGGTAATCTTCCCTGCTGAAAAAACGCATAAGGGAGAGTTTGCAAAATCCATCCATTTTGAGGCTGATTACATCTTTAAGTTGAAAACAGAGTGGATCTATACCTATGCCTTGTGTAAATCAATTCAATAATTTTTTCAGATATTGGCAGCTGGAGATGTCTGAAACAAAGGGAGGCAAGGATAGCTGGGACAGGGCTGTGGCAGATGCATCCGAGGAATACAAACATAGAATGGTATGACAATGTTACATGACAGTGTTTGACAAATATTGCCCTATTCAAGTAATCCAAACTTATACCGCGTAATAACTGGCCAAGAATACATTGGCTGAAGGAGGGGGTGGGGTAGGTTGAATAACCACCAACGGGTAAATTCAAATTGGCAACAATGGGGCTGTTAATGGATCCAATATCTGCTGCAGCAGTTTTGGGGAGGGGGTGGGGGAGGTGGCTACCTTATTTTACAGGCTTATATCATCATCTTCTATATTTCAACATTTTCTGGAATGTCCATTCAAGCTATAAATGTTATTTTGCTTTTCAGCTCAATTTATGCTGTGATAACTGTCATTCTCACGTGGCCATGGCACTGAATCTGATGAACTATAAAAACAGCTCCTCCTGGAATATGATCAAACTCTGTTTTCTCATGTTGATACATGGGAAATATGTCAGGTCAGTAGATAATCCTCATCATTTGCGTACACTTCGCCATCCTTAAGATGGCTTGCGAATCTTGTGTCACCATTATCGTGGAGCGATATCCGGTACTTTACCGTATAAATTGTTTGGTCTTCATCCGGCAGAGAACAGACTCGAGAAATCTGATAAATTACACATTTTTCATACCACTTCTGAAAGTGGGCTTACAAGAGATACAGATATGAATAACTTCCGTATCATCAAAGAGGTGTTGTAGGTCTGTAATTTTGAAGAAGTAGAACAGCACATGACTCGAAAATGGCGGGTTACGTTGGGATTACATTGGTAGAGTTTACCTGATTGGCTGACAACATCGCGTGGGGTTGTTTTTCGGGGGAATCGCCGTTATAATTGCTGAAAGTAGGCTGAAAATGGATACACACCATCCCAGGGTCCGTCTTACCGTGTATAGATGACCCAGATGGTTACAGGTTGAATCATCGTGTGCTTCAGGTCAGAATATGTATTTCGTCTCTGATCATGACCTTTTTCCGAAAGTGATGCAGTCACAGGACATCTATTATTATTTTACTCTGTTTAGATAGAGCACTGATTCATGGATGTGATTATACAGCAATGGTATATATACTCCCACTTTGCTTCATGTTTCCCAGATATGATTCATGCATTCTCTAGAATGGCATTATTAAATTCTGATCCTCATTCAGACCATATCAAGGGCTTCAGTAAACAGCCATATATGTTATTTTCCTATGTTGGACATCACAATAATGGGCTCTCTAATGAGTGAGCAGAGGAAATGACCCCCTCCCAGGAAATCCTGGTGACACCCATGCATATTGCCTCTTCTAATATCAATTTGATGACCAGTAATCGATTTACTCCATTCATCATGTTCAAACAAGCAACTGATCTACATGTATCTGTAGTACACTCTGGAACATATACCATAGTGCATGTCCCGCCCATTCCCCCTCTGGAAATTGGGTACGGCGTATCATGTTGGGCACACTGGTTCTCGTCAGATCACCGAAGTTAAGCAACGTTGAGCTCGGTCAATACTTGGAGTTAGTGAGTGATTGAATAGGGTTTAACGTCGCTTTCAACATTTTTTCGGCTATATCACGATGGGGAAGGGAGGGGAGGGGAGGGGAGGGGTGGTGCTACCTACTTGTAACAGAGCAGATCTAATGCTGCCATTTTTATAGTGCTGTGTCATTAAAATATCAGGTCGTAGGCAGACATGACACCCCACTCAGTCACATTGTACGTAACGGACGAGCGAATCAGTCCTTGTTCTATGCTCTTAATGCTGAGCGTAAGCAAGGAAGCAACAAGTTCCATTATTCAAGTCTTTGGTATGACCCGGCCTGGGATTGAATCCAATACCTACTGTGAATATTCTCATGTTCTGGTACATGTAGGCGCCGTTGCTATAAGACTGAAAAAATGTCGAAAACAACGTTAAATCCTACTCACTCACTCTAGAAATTGGCAGTCTAACCTGTTTACAGTACTTCATGTACATGTACTAGGGGCAGTAACTTTGTCATTTTATTCAAGTGGTGCATGTCACTGTCTATTCTTGGCTGTCAATTTCACTGACTGCATGAATATAATTGTTCCAGAATCATGGTTAATATCATGCTTGATCAAAAATATGCCAGTGACGGCCAATGATGTGACATCCAGCACTTGAATAGATGTTTGTCCTGTACTCTGTGAAGTAGTAAAATTTACATGGACCTAATTTTAAAGTTTGTTCATGATGACTAAATAACTATTGTATTTTGCAGTGCCTGTGGGTTTATCAAAACATGGCTGCCATTCTTCATCATGGTGGGGGTGATCTTGACAGTCGTTCTCGTAACACAGGTTTAGCACCGAAAACCTGACTATTTTGTTCCCTCATTAGATACTGGCTCCACAGCATCCCGGTTACTATGGCAACATCGTGCTCCTGATTGGATACTGGCTCCATCAGTCCATATCAACCCATGGTACCATCACGACATCATTCTTGCTTTCTTGAGCGGCACATTTTATTTGGAATACTTTTCAAGTTCCGTTTCTGGATAGCAAGATCATTTTTATACGCCCGCCCAAAAGGCGGACGTATTATGTGATGGCGGTTTCCGTCCGTCTGTCCGTCTGTCTGTCTGTCCGTCTGTCCGGTTCTCGTGTCCGGTCTATATCTGCGACAGTTTCCTATCCACAGCTCCAATTTTTGGTGAGTGGATACCCTACGGGGAGACGATGTGTCGCGTACCAAAATGAAGGTCGAGGTCACAGGTCAAAGGTCACTGGGCTAAAAAACAGGAACTCACTGAAGTGTTCGTGTCCGGTCTATATCTGTGAACGTTTCCTATTCACAGCTCCAATTTTTGGTGAGTGGATACCCTACGGGGAGACGATGTGTCGCGTACCAGAATTGAGGTCGAGGTATGAGGTCAAAGGTCACTGTTGCCAAAAATCAGGAAATCATTGATCGTTGACAGTTTTCTATCTACAGTTCTAATTTTTAGTGAGTGGATGCCCTGGGGGGGAACGATGTGTTGCTTATTAAATGTAGGTCAAGGTCACAGGTCAAAGGTCAGTGTGATCGAAAAATTAGGAAATTGTTAAAAATTTCTAATTTTTTGTGAGTGGATTCAATAGGCGGAAATGAAGTGATGCATACCAAAAATTAGGTAAAGGTCAAAGGTCACTGACCCCAAACTTAGGAAATTATTAAAAATAATTTTTTTTGTCAGTAGATATATTAGGGGGACACAATGTGTCACATACCAAAATGTAGATCAAGGTCAAAGGTCAAGGTCACTGTGACCCCAAAATCGTGAAATTGTTAAAAATCATGATTTTTTGTGTCCATTGAGAAATTGAGGGGAGACGGTTTGTCATGTACCAAAATTTAGGTCGAGGTCAAAGATCAATGTCACTGTGACCCCAAAATCAGGAAATCATTAAAAATTATGATTTTTTGTGTGCATTGATAGATTGAGGGAAGACGATGTGTTGTGTACCAAAATTGAGGTCAAGGTCAAAGGTCAAGGTCACTGTGACCCCAAAATCAGGAAATCATTACAAATCATGATTTTTTGTGTGCATTGATAGATTGAGGGAAGACGATGTGTTGCGTACCAAAATTGAGGTCAAGGTCAAAGGTCAAGGTCACTGTGACCCCAAAATCAAGAAATCATTAAAAGTCAAATTTTCATATGCCTGTCGAAGACGAGGTCGAGTAATGCGTTGTTGCGTTCTGTCCATTCATCCATTAACATTTGTTGTCCATGTGATAGCTCTAGTTTCAAGGTATGGATTGGTACCCCATACATTTACTAATTTAACGGGGAGAGGAGTCCTTTATGAACTTCACACCTGTTTATTAACTCAAGAACAAAGGTTTGCTTCATCAGTTTCTTCTTCCTTCATGAAAAATTCTCTCGTCTGAAAGGAATCCATTTGCAGGAAAACTACTATTTTCTTGTGTTTGACTATTGTCGATTTCAGTGTGGGATATGTGAGCTCTCAGCTCTTGCTTCAAGGTCAACTAGTTACCATGAGTTAAGCTCATTTTAGTTTATCATTCAATATAAGATGTGATATATGTTACATTCTCATAGTCATAAGCAAAAAAGTGTAGACCTTTCTCTGGATTGCTAGATCAATTGGAATCAAGGCTATTAAACAACCTTGAAATTTGAACCAATGTTATTCCAGATATACGGGCGTATATTGAAGCCCCTTGGGCTCTTGTTCCCCATTGTGCATGTACCGGTACATGTGTATTGCTAGTGAAGCTATTGTCATTCATAGTTGCTCATATATTTGTATCATACAAGCGTGGGGAAACTAGATCGAGTTAGACAACTCTCCCCCATCGTTATTCATACTGTCAATAATTCCAGCATTCACATTTGAGACCTTATTTCCTCAGAATTTAGAATTTTTTTATCTAAAATGTCAGAAAACATAATAATCCAAGAGATTCCTGTGCAATTTCAAACATTTCCAGTGCTGTTTCTCTTGTCTGTATGTAGTATTGAACATTTGATCCTCTTCCATCCTTGTCGTGACCTCTCATTGAGGATTGTCCCACTGAAAACATAGCCTATGTCATGTGTATGTGCTCGATTTTCATCTAACACTGCTTCACCTGTTGAAAGAGTTTCAAGTCACGCGACAAAGTACTTAGTAAAAATGGACTAAATTCTTCAAACCGGAAACATAGGTTATATCATAGATAGCCAATTAAGATCAGAGCTCAAGATCATCGTGTAATCAGTGGAGAGTAGTAGGTAGCCCGCAAATTGATATGGTAGCGCCTCACTGCGCATGCGCAGACCCTGGGATGACGTCACAATAGGTGGTGTGCGCATGCGTGTGTGATGTGTGGTGGGAGGTGGGACCAAGATGGCGGCTAGTTTTTGTGTCGTGTGTGGTGGGAGGTGGGACCAAGATGGCGGCCAGTTTTTGTGTCGTGATGTGGTGGGAGGTGGGACCAAGATGGCGGCCAGTTTTTGTGTCGTGATGTGGTGGGAGGTGGGACCAAGATGGCGGCCAGTTTTTGTGTCGTGTGGAGGTGGGTACAAGATGGCGGCCAGTTTTTGTGATGGCGGCCAGTTTTTGTGTCGTGTGGAGGTGGGTACAAGATGGCGGCCAGTTTTTGTGTCGTGTGGTGGGAGGTGGCGGATTGGATGGTGTGAGTGAGTGCAAGAATGTATTCATCCGCGGTGATGCAGTCATGTCTGGCGGTGATTCGGTCTCGGGAAAAAGCTTCCGCGGAGAAAAAGTAGTCCCTAGATAAAATGGTCCGATGGGGTCGAGTGAGGTATCAAAGTGAAGCTTAGGTGAGCGGGCATCTAATGGGCTGAGTGTGGGATTGAAATATCGGCATTGTGCGCATGCGCGGTGGCCGAAGGGTATGAAAATAGCCTTTTTGGAGCTAGGGGATTGACTACTGGTCCGATGGGGTCGAGTGAGGTATCAAAGTGAAGCTTAGGTGAG
This sequence comes from Hanleya hanleyi, assembly GCA_036873755.1. Lineage (NCBI taxonomy): Eukaryota > Metazoa > Mollusca > Polyplacophora > Lepidopleurida > Hanleyidae > Hanleya > Hanleya hanleyi. The sequence continues at coordinate 9,367 of JAVTVY010039179.1, read as the reverse complement.
GGGGCATCTAATGGGCTGGGTGTGGGATTGAACTATCGGCATTGTGCGCATGCGCGGTGGCCGAAGGGTATGAAAATAGCCTTTTTGGAGCTAGGAGATTGACTACTGGTCCAGTGGGGTCGAGTGAGGTATCAATGTGAAGCATTCATGAAGGGGCATTTGATGGACTGGGTGTGGGGTTGAATTAGGGTGATTCTGCGCATGCGCGGCGGCCAAAGGGTATGAAAATAGCCGTGTTGGAGCTAGGGGATTGACTACTGGTCCAGTGGGGTCGAGTGAAGTATCAAATTGAAGGTGAGGTGAAGGAGCATCTAATGGGCTGGATGTGGGGTTGAACTATCGGCATTCTGCGCATGCGCGGCGGCCAAAGGGTGTGAAAATAGCCTTTTTGGAGCTAGGAGCGCCCCTAATGGACCAATGGGGTCGAGTGAGGTATCAAATTGAAGGTGAGGTGAAGGGGCATTTGATGGGCTGGGTGTGGGGTTGAATTAGGGTGATTCTGCGCATGCGCGGCGGCCAAAAGGGTATGAAAATAGCCTTTTTGGAGCTAGGAGAGCCCCTAATGAACCAATGGGGTCGAGTGAGGTATCAAATTGAAGGTGAGGTGAAGGGACATCTAATGGGCTGGGGTGGGGTTGAACTATACCGTTTAGGTGTATTGATGATAATCAAATTTAAAGATCACATGTCCAACACATACTCACATAATGAAAGCAAGAATCGAACTTGCGTCCCCTCGAGATGAAGGATAACCGTCCAGGTTTCATTTTTTTTAGGTGTACTGAAATGCTCTCTCTATTGTGTGTCCCAACTAATCTATTGAGAACGTTTTGTCCGATTTTTGGAAAAATATATATTGTTGTGTTCTGAAACTTACGTCACTAGTACAATGCAAATATTATAGTATTCAGTCAAAATATTACCGAACAGCACTCAGTAGAACTATCTGTTTGAAACATTTTCTGTTTTGGGTGTCATTCTCTGGGTTAAATTTTGACGTCGCCAAGGCTGAGGGGGACTGTTCCCATATGTGCATAGGAGTGGGAGGTTGTCATTTTCTATTGTGACGTCAGGGTCAACGCTATGACGTTGCTACTGTGGTCAGTATTGATAAATTGTCTTTGTAACGTCTTATTGTGACATCATGGCATTATTGTTGTTTTGTGACACTGTGGAACTGTAAAAATTCCATGAATGGAAAAGAATGCCTATCAAACCTACGAGTATTGAACTGGTCCAAATCAACAATGGCTGACGCCAATATTTAACCCAGAGAATGACACCCAAAACAGAAAATGTTTCAAACAGATAGTTCTACAGAATGTTGTTTGCTAATATTTTGAATGAATACTATAATAATTGCATTTTACCAGTGACATAAGTTTCAGAACACAACAATATATATTTCTCAAAAAATCAAACAAAACGTTCTCAATAGATTAGTTGGGACACACAACTAATTTATGCCACGGTATCTATTTTTACAGCTGTCAACTGTTATGGTTTGGTCACAATGTTGCCATTTTCTCCCCTATATTTAGCGTCCACAAAAAGAAGAGTATATTACAGCAATTATGTTCAAGAAAACACCCCGCTAGAAAATTGTCTTCAAATTGTCTGTTGTTGTGGGAGTATAAAAAAATCCTGGTCAACAGGGGTGCGTATATTTCGTGCGACGCTATGTTGCCAATGCATTGAAATTTGAATAGGTTGTCTGCATGGGTTTCAACGCAAGTATAGTACTAAAGTCTAGCTTACCTGATAAAAGAGTTTAGTCCAGATGTATACCTATATCCCATACTCCCGGGTGTTTGATGCATATCTGGGGCTGTTTTTTTCCTAGGTGGGTATAACACACCATGAAGCCTTCATCACCATGCATTCGTATGCTAAAAAAATATGCGTATTACCTCCAATCTCATTTCCATATATATTTTTTCGAAATTCACAGATATTTCCTTCGGTAAATCCGGTGTTCAGTATACTACGTGAATGAAATGAACGCACATACAGGCTCCCTGGTTTGGTGTCCACATCCCAGCGGTTTTCTGTTTCTTGGCTTGTCACGCATTTTTTCGAAATTCACAGATATTTCCTTCGGTATAAAATCCGGCGCACACGAGAGATATCAGCTGAGCTAACGGCCTCAATTGCCTGTCAGCTCTGTTGTTGTTTCAGCGCACACGGTGAGCAAAAGTTTCAAGAAATTGATTTCAGTTCCCGCATAACGTCTTCTTCAAGTCCATTTTGAAGAGTCGAGCGTATGAATCGAGTCAAAATAACATGCCATTCATTGGCCTGTCCGGTAAAACTGCTGAGCTGTTTGGCTTGCGTTCACCGCACACGCTGCTCGCGAGGCGAAATTAGTTTGATATTTTTCCCCCGGCCTCGCGGTTCAGCCAATGAACTATAAGAAAAACATATGTGTGTGCATATTAATAAACCACGTTGGCTGGGCGCCTAAAAAATGAACACATTTCATTACACTGTAGCGAATTGTTGCCAGTGCACGTGTGAGTCAGTGCGTTTTCATATCCACCTCAAATTGACACGGAGAATTTCGTTACCATTGCCAGTAAATTGTAAGTTTATTGCGGAAAGAATTGATATTCCATAAATTCCTGCGGGAAATAGGAAGTACACATATATAAAGAATATTGTCTTGGTTAGCAAGCATACATATTTTACGATATTGTGAATAACTGTGAGCCCATAAGACGTTCTGGTTGCTGAGATCTGAATTTTTGAAGTTTGGCAATTTTCTGACTTCGAGCTTCGAATACCCACGGCCATATTTGTTGGAAGCCGGTTTTTCGTTTGTCATGATGGAAAATCATTAATTAATCATATTTTGAGATATATTTCTCAAGACAACCTTGTATTCATTGAAAATATAAATCGGCGAGTAGTAGACGAAGGGAAAATTGGAAAGTACTGACCATGCCCCAGAATACTTCATATGCATATCACGGCCTTAAGGCCTATGTAAGATGTAATCTACTTCACAGTTTAGTAGTATAAAAAGCGCAAGTCCTATTGACCTTGCCCTTCCAAAGAAATAAAATCGGCTCTATTTTACAGGAGTATATACGCAGGTCACGTGGGTTGTCACGTCACTTCCGGGTTTTCACTAAACACTACCTTCAAACATAGAAGAGTTCCAATTTTTTCCCTTAGACGTCCGTATGTTCATCCTCCAAACCCACAAGAGTTCCAATGTTCAACCGCCGGGGTGTTTTCCACTGGCCTGGCCCGCCCCAGCGCCCCGCAGCGCGCGCGCGCGCGCGCGTCATCCCGCGTCATCCCCGGCAGTGCGCGCGCGGACGCGGGTCAAAAGGTCAAAGGGTCACTTCCAGGTCAGACGGTCCAATGTCCAATGAGACAATGTTGCGGCATCGCTATAGTCAGAACTTGAGCACAAAAAAGGGGATTCTAGATGAACCTGGGAAAGATGGGCAGTTCCATTTGGACCAATCAGCGGTCGAGAAAAAGAGCCAATCAGCGGTCGAGAAAAAGAACCAATCAGCGGTCGAACAATCAGCCAATCGAATTGGGGTATTCACGGTGTGCTTTCGCTGACGTCCGCGCCTACATCTGGGTTCTTGTACACCTGGGTAATGTTTTTCTGGACATGGATGGGTTACCTTTGGCTCCATTCTAGGCCACTGATTGGCTAACACGGTGTTCAAAGCCACTTTCATGCATTATGCTCATAGAACTTATAGTCATAATCTATACGTGTTGGACGAGTCTCTTCACTCACCGTATACACGTACCTCAATGAAATGCCCGCTCCAAACCTAGACCAAAGACACGTACTTGGTCTGTAGGCTGATTTCATTGGCTCTCTATTTTTTACTATAGTGCTCTTGCCTTCTAAACTTGATGGGTTACATTTTGACCCCATCCTACACCACTGATTTCAGTTTGACTGAATCTCCACATTGGGCATTGATGCATTAGGAATAAAACACACAAGACAGGGTTTTTTGGTGAGATCTCATTTTTTTTATTCAGTGAACAACAACAACGTGAGAACAACCACGTGAAAACTGAAGCCCAGAACAAGGGGCTTGTAATTAACTGAAGCCCAGAACAAGGGGCTTGCACATTGAAGCCCAGAACAAGGGGCTTGTAAACTTAAGCCCAGAACAAGGGGCTTGTCATTAACTTAAGCCCAGAACGGGGCTTGTACATTGAAATGATGGGCGGCCCAGTCATAGACGAGTACATCGCGGTCCTCGGCCTGGGGGTACTCGTCAAACATCTGTACGATAGTAGATAAGGGTCTTCCCCATCGATGGTACAGGTAAAACAAGCAATATTGTCCGCACACGCCACTGGTCAGGCTTTGCAACGTTTGACTGTTCCAACACCACGTCTCTGTGCCTTGATCCATGAAGTCTGTTAAATCGGGATGGAGGGGTGGCAGACCGTACGGGTCAAAGTATTCCCCCTGCTGTTCTGTCAAGTACACGGCCACCCAGTGTTCACCGGGTCGATCCATCGGGTCCGTGTTGAGAACGTAAGCAGCCGGATACATACGGTCTAATGGAAACACATCTCGGGCGAACACCCCTTGAAAGACCCTACGTGTCTCTGGGTCATTCTCCAGCACGGTGGTTATCTGGTCTGTATCCATGTTAGGTGGAGAAGTCACACAGGACGTTGCGCGCCTTGTCCACTTGAATGATGTTGTCAAACTCGGCGTAGCAGATCACATTGACGGTGGTCGCCAGGGCTCGTGCAAAGTGGATTTCCAACCGTAAATTGCCTTGCTTGGTCAGGGCCAGCTGATGGTCGTTCTCTAAGGTGGGGTCAGATCGAAACAGAACAACGTGTATCCGTTCGCGTAGTCCTCCCGACTGATCATATTCCCTTCGTCCTGGTTGATTTGACCGGTGGCTGTAAACAGGCTCTGATAGGCTCGAATGAAATTCCTCCGCCCAAAGTTCGGGGTTAAGGCCGTGGCTGGCACCTGTTGTCCATCCACATGCAGGGCCACAAAATTGATGCCGAAATGTTTAAAGTCAAACGGATTCTCTGGGTAGGCTCCGCTGAAACTGGTATTTTCCACACAGGCCAGGATCAATCGCTTGGGTAGTTCCCCCAGGAACAGGTTTTCTTTGTTGGCGCCCATATTTCCAGCAGGCATAGAGAACACTTTGGTTTGTACACGTCGGATAGGGTACTGGGCTGGTTTTGTTTCCAAGGCTTTCATGTGTCCCAATTGAACGGCTGGATTCGGTTTCACTTTTCGGACATACAGGACTGCGTTTTGGATGACAATCTTATAGTCCGCTACATGCCCCTCTACGTTAGTGGCCATCAAGGCGAAGGCGGGAGGCGCCCGTATCAGTCGGATTTTGATGGGGATCTTGTTCAAGAGGTACCGGTCTTGCATGAACATGTCTGCATGCAGTCGACCCATCATATCCACCGAGGCACTGTTCGCAGTGAAAGCCTTCCGTTTGTTATATCCCCCATTGTCCGCCGTGTCCATGTGCTCGGCCGTGTCCCTGTAGAATAAAGCGGTTGTCAGCTGAGATTTTTTAGCCTCTCGGCCATACGACAACAGTGTCTCGATGTAGGCTCGATAGGGGTACGTGTTGGTGAAGTCACTGATGAGTTTGTCGCTGAGAAAAATATCCACCTGCTGAAACATCGAGTGCAGCCAGAGATTCGTCGGGCCCACCGTTGCTTGGTCAGCGATTCTGGTGCCAGCTCCATTGACCACCTTGGCTTTCACATACAAGTAGGTATGGGCTAAATCCACATAGGCCGTATCCGCATTACTGATGGTGAACTCGATGGGCCCGGTTTCGTTGATGCTGGAGAGCGGGAGATGCTCCACCCATAATCCTTGTTCGACACTGGTTTGTGTGGGCGGCACGGTCCACAAATCAAATTCACTGTTGGTGGAGGGGCAGGACTCGGCGTGGATTAAGGCCATGTTTTAAGAAAAGATATCCCGGGTCTTCTTGGATGTGCGTCGTCGCTGGGTCGGTCGTCGACTGGTGCGTGATCTCGGTGGGGCAGCTCTTTTATTCCCTACGGTGCGTTGTGCTTTGGCCACCAAGACGCCTCCCGCTTCTTTGGCCCGTCGTTTCAAGGCTTGTCGGGGTGCCGTACCCCCCAAGACATCACCGGCCACTTGCAGTCCACTGCGTACCGCTTGTTTGCCGATTGCTTTCACCCCACGCGTCACCAAGGGCAGGAACGTTTTCACAATGCTGCCGAGTATGTTCCCCAGTCCATGTCCTCGTTGCATGCGTGCACCGCTAAAGACCGGAAAGCCACCCCGGCCTGTTGGGCATAATAGTCGGCATAGCTGCGTGCATCGCACTCGTAAGGTACTTTCATTATGCAAAGTGGGGAGCACGTGCTTGTCGAAAATGAAGTGTCAGCACCACTTTTCCTCGTTCGAATGCCACCGCTCGTCCCGTGTCATCTCTTATATCCACCGTGATCGTGTTGATGTCGGTATGTCTTACGGGCAGGTACATGATATGGTTGAAACTGTGGGTGACTTGATCGCCATACGTCTTTTTAATGGGGACCACCCGTAACAGAGGTGTGTTGATATCGCCCACGATGTGGTTGTCCACCACGTCCGAGTAGACGTAGAGTCCGTACATACCCGACTTCATATCCATCGGCATCTCGCCATGGTGTTGGTTGGGACCAGCGAACGTCTGTAGATCGAAACCCAGCATTTGCTGTAGTGTAGGACTGAGTTTCACATTCACGGTATCGGTGACGGTAAGCTGTGCCTTGTCGTTGTGTACGTTGACATCGAAGAACACGTTTCTCTTGAAGCGCAAGGCTATCAGGCGTGTTGCACTATCCGTCACCCCCCGTAGCGCCTTATCATGCATCAGTCTTGACAGCCCACCCATGAACTCTTTGGGGTATCGTATTGGCCTTCGGGCAGGGTGAGCCGGGTGTTTTTGCCTTCGTAGGTGACCTCGTACCACACTTCATTGGCTCGCACGTTGTACCACGAGAAAGGGTATTGGATATCCACGAGGGCACATTCCCACCGGCCAGGTAAATGTAACGGTTGCGGTAACTGGGTGACGTACCTGGCCACGGTGTTGTCAGGAAACACATCCAGCGAACTGTTACTGGGTAGGGTCAGGTAAAACATGGCGACTGAGCTGTCCTGCTGCTGCTGTTGGTTTTAATAGGTCTTCCGGGCCTTGGGCGGTTGTGTCCGGCGTCGTGTTCGTCGCGTTGACTTGCTACGTGTCACGGCTCTGGAGACGTGGGGTGTCCTGATCGAGGGTGGTTTTTTAAAGGTCTGAAAAGAAGGTGCCCGTTGAGTTTTGGGGGGTGACTCCGGTTCCCAGTCGGATTCCCAAGAAGGTTGTGGTGAGAGTCGTGGTGCACGACTCGGCGATTGCTGGGTTTGCTGCATAAAGGCCCAGCGGTGGGGGTTCCCCACCAATTCCTGTGGTACATGCATGTCTTTCAAGCCTTGAGCAAAGACCTCCCATCCTCGAGGATCGGTGTGCGATCTGCGTTGACGCATCAGATCATTCACTAAATCCGTCATGTGGGTGCCGGGGACCACCTGATTCTGTACCAGGAGTTCGCCTTTATCATTCCAAGTCATGTTGGGATTCTGTTTCATCCGTTGTAATACCAGGCCAGCTTGTTTCTTGAACGAGGCAGGTACACTCTTCAGCACTTCGTCTTCCACCCACTGTGGGGCTGTGGAGGCTACCTCACCCGGCTGTTGGAGCGGTGCTGAGGTCAGCGGTCTGTCACGTGGTGGTGGTGGTGGTGGTGGTGGTGCTGCTGTTGCTGGGGTAGACAGGGGTTTGTATTGGTCCATGAACGTCATGTACCGTTGAAGCGTCTCATTGTACCGTTGTACTTTCTCACTGTCGCTTAACCCCGGTCTCTGTAAGATCTGTTGCATCTCTCCATCGAGGCTGTTTATGGTCTTCACCGTAGGTGGGGACAGGGTAGGGTGATTGGAGGTTTTGCAGGAACCGTGGTTCGACGAGGACCATTTTTTTCGTGTGGTTCATTGTCGGCCGAAGAGTCCACCCAATACTGGACCCAGCACGGAAGCGGCCAACGGTGCTAAGATGGCCCCGAGAAAGCCGCCTTTCTGTAACACCTTTTCTTTTGTGTTTGAGGGACCCGCTTGTGGACTAGGGTTCGGAGACCTGTCTTATGCTTGGCCAACTTGGTCTTCTGAGCCGGAGTCAGTGGTACGTTGCCTTTTAACAGATTGTACCCGATCTCGCACAGACAGCGTACAAGGTCAGGGTCCACACCGCGTACAATGGTTCGGACTAACTCGGGTGGGGCCGTCTTCAATACACGGAGCGTGGGAGCGTGCTTCCGTACTCGCGCAGACATCCTGTACAACTAATGCTAGAACCCACAACGCTGCTCTTTTTATCTACTTCAGAGAACGAGACAAAAGTCAACCCTGCTGTGGTATTCATTCTTTTTATTATTCCCCATCATCAAACACACAGACCCCAGCTGGGGGCGCCACTGTGGATGTGTTTACATTATTTTTGCATGTACACGTGGTGGGTGTCTCCGGGAAAGATGCCGGTCCGTAGTCGAAGATGTTCGGGAGTGGCTTGCTTGAGGTCGAAGAGCATATACCCGTGCTGAGGGGTTGTGGCGTCTTTGAAGGCTTCTAACGCAAAGGGTGTGCGGCCGGGATACATCTGTCTCGCCAGGTGCAGCAGTTGAGTGGTATCTCTCGGGTTTTTGAAGACCAACAGGTAGTGGGCATTTAAGCTGATGTTCCGATGTTCTTTGTTTTTACTGAACAGATTCTGCACAATGTAGATGATGCTGAGCCGTCGATGATGGCTGCCTTTGGTAGAGAGTTGGGTGACCCGTGCATCCGTCTCCGCCATGAGATCATCCACAACCACCAAGGTGTCGGGTTCCAAATCGGCCAGGTTGGGTAGGCCTTCCACGAACGTGATGTGGGGTATTGCTGCATACGCTTCCTGCCATTCTCCGTAACACCACACGACTCGGGCAATGGGTGGAGTGATCATGCTGTCGGCGTGTTGAAGGAGCTTCCTGACGAAGTGCGTTTTGTCGGAGCCCGTCGGTCCTGCGATGACGCAAGTGAAGGGATGCTGCCACCCAGGGTCCATGGTTTGAGGTCTATCCGTTGTCGTGGTAACCCGCTCTTGTAAATTTCGTACGAGTGAACTGGAGTGGTGGCGGGTACAACGTCGGTCGTCGTTGTCTGTTCACGTTCAGAGATGGTGCTGGGGGGGGGTACAACGTGGGTGGACGGTTCACTGTGAGGGATGAAATCCGGTGGGTCTTGAGACGTAGTAGGTGTACTTGGTGTAAGTGTAGAGCTCGACGTGGC
>JAVTVY010039178.1:0-161679 GCA_036873755.1 Hanleya hanleyi | reverse complement strand
TACTAATCACATCTATCGAATGATTACTTGGTGGTGAAACTCGTTGAATAAAAGATATATTATTTTACGAAACATTGTCATCAGATCCAATACTAGCAGTTGCCCCTTTCCTGTCAAAACGCACACACCACGTTTGCAGACGTTTACACCGGCGCTTCAGGCATGCCACCAACTATTAAGTATGAAATCGGGGATTCCAGATATACTGTCCCATGATTTGATCTGTACTAACCCACAGTATTTTATTTGCCCAAATAAAAGTTTGCTTTGTATATACATGATGTGCATTCAGGTCCACCATACCCGCTCGAAAATTAAAAATCCATATTTCGGCATATCCGATCACGTGGGCTTCCCAGATCATAGTGAAAACGAGGCGCCATGATGGCTTCAAGTTGGACGTTTGATGAGGAGATATAAAGTGTTGATGAGAAGACAAGAGGTGAGAAAACGTTGTGGACTGTGCATCATAAGAATAATTTGATATGAAATATAACAACAACGCAATTGTGAACAAGGGAGATTGTTTCGGTTTTGAACTTCTCCCATGTCCGGCTCAGCATGGTCAAGCTGTGAACGCCAGCTTCGCCACGGAAATTGGACATCCCATGATCAGTACGAGTAAAAGTGACATTTTTAAAGCTCGATCAAGCTAAAAAAGCCCGATGGATCTAAAAAAGCTCGAAATGGCTTTATCCTAAACCTGATACACACCTTGCAGATCATCTAAAAGAATGCGAGACACTCCCCGCCCACCACCCCCCCCCCCAACGACATCCCCCCCCCGCCCCCCAGTTTTGCCACATGGAATTTGTATCAATTGGATTGCATATACATACCCATCTCACACCAGGCCTCAATTTAAGGTGGTAACCTGTTTTCAGGTTGCCCGGAGGTTGCCATATGAAAAATAGTGGTAACCTATTTTCAGGTCCCCATAATTTTGACTAATAATATGACATTAGGTTAATAATTATGCAATAGGTTCCCACAGGTTACCAGTGTAGAATTCATGGTGACCTGTTGAGAGGTTATCATCAGCACTCCTTAAATTGAGGCCTGTCACACTACATATACATAAAGGAGCGCCATCAGTTCAGTTCAGTTCAGTAGGTAAACCCCTCCTCTATATAGGAGCACCTCCGTATAGGAGTACATATTAATATACAATTAATTGGAGCCACTCAACATTTATAGCTCAACTATCGTGCTGTGAAGTGAACATTTATATAATTCTACAATTGGACGAACTACTATCCTGAAAGTGCTGTGATAGTCTAACCATGTGAGCTTCTTAGCGGTGTATATGCGATGTACTACTGTGAGTGAATTTATATAGCGGTCACTGAAACACACCCAGGTACTTTATTCCCCAAGTGCCTCCGCTGGCGAAGGTCTAGCGTAGCAACTAGTTCCACCATCAGTCCATATTACCCTGGACACCGAATCAGTCCAGCGCCTTGTGAATAGGCGAGTACATATGTAAGCGGTCACTGGCGAGGGGCGAACCCACGCCAGCTGTAGCACTCCGGATCAGAGTCAAACACTCTAACTACTTTGGCCACGACACGCTCACATCTTGCAATTCTCACTTTTCTGTGTTGATGACCCACCGGATTTCAAAAGCTCGATTGAGAGCAAATAAATGCAATATATTCAGACCTGGCAGTGTTCTGTTTTCTGTTACACTTCATAACACAAATCCCGGATCGTATATGGCGCTGCGGTGCACAGTTTTGGTAAAATCCTTTCTCAAATCCACAGTTCGGTAAACCCCCCCCCACTTTGAGCATCTTTTACCTTGAATTTACCTTGAACTTAAGGTCATTATTATAAGCATATATGCTTGTCTAGACCATCTTTGACTTTTCTACATTAACATATTGGTGCACATGCTATTATCCATTAAATTGAAATTTTGTGGATTTATGTTTCACGGAAGTTGAAAGACTGCCGTAGCCTCGAACCTGAAATCATAACAATAACGTCACGCACCACTAACAGCGCTGATTGGCTATCTTGGATTGATGAAGCTAGACGGACACGTTTGACAGTTTTGAATTTTGCGCACTGCACTGCAAAAGTGTAAACAGCCAATCAGCATTGTTCTTGGTGCATGACGTAATTGTTATGATTTCGGGTGTGAGATGGTTATGTATATGTAATCCAATTGATACAAATTCCCTGTAGAGTTTTGCCATTTCCCCTCAAAATTTTGTAGTCCATTCCCCCCCCCAAAACCAGTTTTGCCATTATCCTGCTCCTATCTAGAAATAGCAAAACCGCCATGTTTCCTTCCCAGAGTGCAATGCAAAACCATGGGTAAACTTTTGCATCACGCATACTGTAAGTATAGGCACAGACAGAAATTTGCTGAAAAAAGTTACTTCAAAAGTTCTTCAGGCTTCTTTCACTCTAGAACAGTTCATTGATTTTTCAGGTCCTAGCTGTTAGCTTCTGGCACTATATAAACAAACTTCACAACAGTGATTTTCCGGTGTTGAAGGCATTGCTGTATCAGAATCTTACTCTTGAAAAAGGGGCAATAACTTTTCTTTTTGCCACTTTCAGATGACCGGCAAGTCTTGTATGGAGAATTTTGGCATATAAACTACAAAAACGAGATAAATCTACTTCACAAAACTGCTAAAGCAACTGTATAATTTTGCTGACTTTTACTCGCCGATATTATATTCTGTGATATTGCGATTAGGCCCCATAAAAAATGCCTTGTTTCCCATCACCGCCGGCCCACTCCCATAATATATATCCCAGTTAGTCCTTTTCTCTGACCTGTCTATATTCAATTACATGCACAGTCTGGGGCCACTATGCTGCACGGGGTGTAACACTCTATACGGTAATAAAACAAAATTTCCCCGATTTCTGTTCCCAATATTCATGGCGTTAACAGTTTGATAGCCATGAGGAACTGTAGTTTCTATATTCTGCCTTCAAACATCAACAAGTGACATGAAACATGTCAAAATACACCAGAAAAATTCAATCATCTGTTGGTGTTTGAAGAAAGATCACAGAGGGATCTGGGACAGGAGCCCTTTAGGGACAAGAGCCCAATAGGTCAGAAGCCCTTGGGACAGGAGCCCTTATGGACACGAGCCCAATGGTCTTATTCCAAGAGTGGACACGAGCAGACCAACTATATATTTTGATTGGGGAATATTGGACAAATAATTGTAAAGGAGAATTTTAACAAATTTAGCATGAACAATTTGTCCTGAAAAAAAACAAAAAACTATTCTAATTCGGAACAATAATAATCAGACAAATAGAATATAAAAAAATAGGTAATTTTTCACTATTTTTTTGTTGTTGTCATATTTTGATTTCACCACATATATTATCTTTGATAAAGTTGTCTCTTCAAGCAGGGGTAGAAATATTCAAAATCATCAGCAGGACATTTGTCCTGCTGGTCAAAAAAGTTGCCGGACATTTTCATCTTGGTCATGTTGGTTAGGACAAAAGTTATTGTCAGACAAACTGATGCTGTTTTGCTTCATTGAACTATTTCTGAGATTTGCTGAACCAGTCACAAATGAATGTCTCAAGCGACCTTTGCCTTTTACTTTTGGTTTATCTCTCACGTATTAACGTCCAGAGCTGTGATCATACCATGGTCAATTTTTCTTAAAATCGCCCCTAAAATTTCATGTCACTGCCACGCTAGATGGTGGTGATGCAGGCAGAGCTTTTGGGGCTTTGCTGTACTATTGGGCAGTATTTTCGATCTTTCTAATTCCCCTTGTTCGTTGACTTTTTTTTACGCAAAGTCAAAGTTTTACAGGCCCGCCATTTTGTCGACCGAACACAAGGTTTCCCTTCAATGTACACCTCATTCCATGTGACCGAGCCGCTTCACCCGTCGACGGCCTATAAATACTTTCAACTGCCTGACAAACAGCCTAGATGTAAAGTGCTCATAGACACATAGTAAATGTAGAAGGATGACGTCGATAATTCAGACCAATCAAAATGTCGGTCACGAGGAATGCCCTTTCAACATTTCATTCCCCAACAACAACAACATCAAGCATGGCGAGTTGACTTTCGTTGAAATTTGCACATGAATTCGGGGAATAAACTAATTAGATGAAGTGGTTGCCCTAATATAAGCGATCTCATAGCAGGTTTTGTATTTTCTAGAGATTCAGAGGGACAAACCAATTTTACCGGACAAGACGTTTTTTTGCCTGACATGTCCAACAAATCAATGTATATTTCGTTCCCTGTCAAGCATGTCAAGGCAGACCTATTATGTGATAGCGGTTTGCTTCCATCTGTCCATCCCTCTTGTCCGGTCTATATCTGGGACAATTTTCTATCAACAGTTCCAATTTTTGGTGAGTGGATACCCTGCGGGGAGACGATGCACATGTCATGTACCAAAATGAAGGTCGAGGTCAGAGGTCAAAGGTCAATGGCTTGAAAAACAGGAAATCACTGAAGTGTTCATGTCCGGTCTATATCTGTGAACGTTTTTTATCCACAGTTGTAAGTTTTCATGAGTGGATACGCTTGGTGGAGACGATGTGTCGTGTACCAAAATTGAGGTCAAGGTCAGAGGTTAAAGGTCACTTTTGCCTAAAATCAAGAAATCATTGATCATTGACACTTTTCTATCTACAGTCGTAATTTTTGGTGAGTGGATGCCCTAGGGAGGAAAAATGTGATGCATACCGAATGTAGGTCGAGGTCAGAGGTCAAAGGTCAGTGTGACCGAAAAATCAGGAAATCATTAAAAATTAGGAATTTTTTATAAATGGATTCAATACGGGGAAATTAAGTGTCGCACACCAAAAATTAGGTCAAGGTCAAAGGTCACTGTGCCCCAAAATTAGGAAATTATCAAAAATAACTTTTTTTTGTCAGATACATTAGTGGGACACGATGTGTCACACACCAAAATGTAGGTCAAAGGTCACCCCAGAATCAAGAAATCTTTAAAAATTACATATTTTTGTGTCAGTAGATCGGGGACATGATGTGTCATGTACCAAAATGTCGGTCTAGGTCAAAGGTCAAGATCACTGACTCCAAAATCAGGAAATCATTAAAATAACTTTTTTTTCTACCAGTAGATACATTAGAGGAACATGATGTGTTACATACCAAAATGTGGGTTGAAGGTCAAGGTCACTGTGACCCCAAAATCAAGAAATCATTAAAGTCACATTTTCATGCTTGTCAAATATGAGGTCGTGTAATGTGATGTTGCATTCTGTCCATTCATCCATTAACATTTGTTGTCCATGTGATATCTCTAGTTTCAAGGTATGGATGGGTACCAAACTTTGAGTATACCTTACTCATATGACAAAGCAGAGCCATACATTTTGAGATCAATTTGTCAAAGGTGAAGGTCACAGTCCCCCAAAACTGAATCGAGTTTAGTTGACTACATTTGTTAGGTTGGAACATTCTCTTTCCTACGTGTATATGGCATTTGTCCTGTGGAGTTGTCTCCCATGTTTGAAACAGCTACATTCAGTTAAACTGTTGTGAAATAAAAACCATACATTTACTAATTTGATGGGGAGAGGGGTGCTTTATGAGCTTCATACCTGTTTATTTACTCAAGAACAAAGGTTTACTTATACATGTAACTTCTTTCTTCATGAAAAATTCTCTCGCGTGAAAGGAACCCATTTGCAAGGAAATATTTCCTTGTGTTTGACTGTCACTCTTGTCGATTTCAGTGTGGGATATGTGAGCTCTCGGCTGTTGCTCCAAGGTCAACTAGTTACCAAGACTTAAGCTCGTTTTAGTTTGTTTTTTTCGTTTTAGTTTATCATTCAGTATAAGATGTTATATGTGTTACATTCTCAGAAGCACAAAATTGTAGGCTAGCTACCAATTGGAATCGAGGCTATTAACCCTATCTTTCCTGGGCGATTTAGGGTGTACCTTGCAGGAAGGGGGGGGCGCAAAGTGCCCCCCCCATATATATTTTCGTTATCGCTAAGGCTAGAGGGCTGAAACTTACCACACTATATCTTTGGGTCAAGCTGTACAAGAAAATGTAAAAAAAAATCCAAGATGGCCGCCATGATGATGTCATTGTGACATCATTTCAAAAAGAGCATTTTTGGACGATTTTTCGGTCAAAATCTTCGAATTTTAGTTTTTTCTTCACAAAAACTGCATGATATATAAGTAAATAATAATCTGATATGAAATAAAATAAGTTTTACCCACTTCTTCATGGAGAAAAGCAAAAATTTTGAAGAAATATGACGAAAACGTTACTTTTTCTGGTACCGCTATTTTGAATTTACCCATGATCCTCTGCTCGTGGGGTCATGCAAATAGGCTCAAAATGACCCCAATATGATAATCTAAAAAGTCACGGTGTTTCCGCTCTCAATTTTTTGTCATTCCCGAGATATACAAGCAAAAAATCCAACAGGGGGGGGGGGTTAGTTATATTTCTTCCAAGTTATATCCAGTTTTCTGAACAAATCAATCAACCAATAAGAATCAGAGGTAATTTGCATAATGTGACGGGCGCTACAGGGAAAAACCGTCATTGTTACAGTCATTGGCCTCTCCTGGAAATCCCTCTTAAGGCCAGTTTTTTTTTATCTCTTGGTTTACGGATATTTTTGTCAGTATTCTAGGACAGGAGGAGGGGGAAAAAAAAAATCAACAACATTTTTTTTTTTGGGTATTGACAGCATTTCAAGATTTTCTTTCCATATCACATGATGGGAGAGTGAATGCACCCTATTTCTTCTAATTATTCAGACGGCATAACTTAACTTTAGGCATCTGTGGAGAGAAATTCTGCTAACATTCTTCAAATTTCACCAGCTATATTTCAGTTCTTGGGATAAATAACATGTCCATGTCACACTATTTAGCCACAGTTGATATAAAATGTTTTTCTGCTTCAAAGTATGCTTTTTGAAAAATTACAAGAAATAGGGTAGATAGTATTTGAAAAACCTGAAAAAAATATTATTCATGGAACACTATCTTTGACTGTGATGGGAGCTACACGTTCCGTGATGGGCGCAACACCCTCCCAACTACTAAAGCTTTGTAAACAAATGGGTTTTAGTTTAAATGAACAAAACGTCTCTCCTAAGACCCTGCAGAATTGCCTGTTTCAATCGTTTTCCACAGAATTAAATGCCTGGTCACTCATTTTTCATCATAAGGATGTACATGTATGTATGTGACTATGGTACTTTCTGGTCTGGGCAATATCTTCCTTAATAATTGGCAGAGAAGTTCGAATTTTTTTTTAGTAAATACCAAGTATCCTGCAGGTAAGTATCAGGTTTATTTCCCTTCTAGATATTTCCCAGAGTTATGACCCATTATCCGACGAAAAAAAAATTGCTATATAGTACAATGTATGTTCTTGTCTGGACCGTAATTTCCTTGACTACTTCATGAAGAAGTTTGATACTTACCTGGTGAATATATTAGGTAGATGTACCCCACAGCCGGAAGAAGGAATTGGGGGTGGGGAGGGGACATATCACACACCCAGGCAATCTCTGATTGCTTCTGTGCTGTGTTAACATCAATTTTTCTCATTAGCCTCAACCTGGCAATTTCTTAGAAACTGCTGTATGTGTCAATCAGCCCTCTTCCTAATTTCCAGCCGTTGAACACAATTGAATTCCGTGAACATGGTACGTGGTTATTGTTGAATAAACATGAAAGATGGAAACTGTTTGTGAAGATTTTATTCTGTCTCGGTTCCTGGCATAATTTGGCAGCTTGCCAAGACGACTTCTGGTGAATAATTTGAGATGAGATTAGGTGAATGTGAAGACTGTTTTCAGCTTAATAGCCATGGATTTTCCCCAGACTGTTACTTCTCTAGTCAGCTGATGTAAGCCCGTCTCCAGAACTGAACATAGCATGTAGGCCTACAAGTGTCCTGTTCTCCTGTCTGGCATGATCAAAAAGCTTGCTGTCCCCTGAGTTTGAAATGTACATGTAACTAAACTGCAGCATACCTGTTCATTTACATGACCATAACGGATTACAGGACAATCTACATATACTACGTACTTCAGGATGGTATTCCCTTTCTACAACAATGGACAAGGTAGAAATGTTGCATATTTTGTTACGTATCTGTGGAATCCACACCCCGATTTTATCTTTGCGATAAAGAAATATAAATGAAGGAGGCATCAAGCAAGAAAAACTTTAATATTGCCTTCAATCTTTTTATCAGTTCATTCACTCAAAATTCGTGCTTGTTGCATTTCAGGGCTTTGAATCGCCCAAATTTGAGCATGACCGCTATTCGGTGTGACACTTTTTTTAGGCAGGGAAATAAGCTCAAATTCGAGAAGAATGAGTCCCTTCCAGCAAATTAGGTACATGTACATGTAGGCTTTGACACAAATATGATGCTGAATTGATGAGGATCTCCATGAATAGATGTACAATGTACATGTACATGTATCTTAACACTGATTTTCAGTTCTAGAAAACCTGTATAATATATATAATGGGTGATTGTCTGATGTTGAGAAATGGCATAGGAAAATAACAAATAGCTTTCTTGACTCTACATATTCCGACTGCAGTTTCGACCTTTCTTCTTTCAAATGAATGTTTTTATTTATAATATCTTTCCTCTCTCTTTTGTTGCTCTCTATGTTAGGGACATCTGTAATTTGGACCACAGGAGGTGTGGGCCGTGGTATATGGGTGAAGTGTCGAAATATGGGGTCTCTATAATTAACCCCCATGCTTTGCATAAAAATACAAAACACATGTACACCAAGGTGTGAAACGCACTTTGGGTGAAACGAGAAATTAACGGTTCACCTCCAAACAAAATACATTGATCAGCTTTTTCTACAAGTATTCCCGTCGTCAAATTAGTAAATTTATGCAATTTTATACCTTTGCCAGGGGATTCAAAATCCAACGTAACTGTCCATTCAACCTGGCACACAGAGATGATGGCTCGCTTCTTTCTCAATTCTGCTTGGTCAGCTGATCAGTGTGTGACCTCTCTTGCCGGAGGCGTGTCGCGACTGACCAATCAGAATTGAGAAATTTGAAAAAAAGTTCAAATCTACATGTAAATATAAACTCAAAGTTCATTATCTGTAAGAACTTTTTTTAATTCATCTTTGAAATAATCATAGATTGTGGAAGATATTTACAATTTTTTGGTACATTATATTATGAAAAAAGATAAACTAATTAATGATATTAAAATAATTAGAATAGCTTTATAAAAGTTCTTTAATGGCAGTTTATTTTACAATATTTTATCAGTTGTTCCAGCAGAGCGATAGCTCTCCCAGTAGTGTCGTGGGCGTGCAATTGACAAGGAGAGTGATCGCTCCCTCAAAGCATTTCAGGAGAGTGATTTGCAACTCGCCCTTTAATTTGCTCATCGAAAAGACTGCATCTACTGTGCCTGTCTCTGCGCTTTTAACAAAATGGCGATAATTAAATGAAATTTGATGGAATGTAAAAGTCTAAACTATCTGTTGTTAAAAACAATTCCGAAATTGTCTTTAGCCTCCTTAAGAGTAGATAAATTAAAGACATTTACGTGTACTACATGTATAGTCTATATCAATTTTTCCCAGAGTAAGTTTCTTGTCATTTCTTATTTTTATACATGTCTGTGATTGACTGTTTGATTGCAATGTAAGTTTAGATGTATTACAGTGAACATGTGGAGCACCATATCTGAGAATAGAGATGGCATGGCCACGATATTATCTTGTTACTAATAATATTTCCCATTGGAGGCTTCGCAGCAGGGCTTCTACATGTATATTGCAACATGTGATTAACATTATATCATTTGACACCAATGACACCAGTGGTGTGACTGTCCCATGCAGGTTCGGAGATGTTAGGGACCTTAGATATAACCACCTCTGTATAACACATTTTGGGGGCCAAATTTGATCCACCGTATAAATTGTCAGGGTTTATATATGATGAGTATTTATTAGTTTCAACTTTGAGTGACACCATAGCACAGTCTGCCTTGAAGCCCCTTATTACTGCGGAACATGCATTGTAGACACTTGTCTTTTGAACTACAGCGAAACCTGTGCATACCGATACCTGGGTAACCGACCAACCTCCAAATACCAGTATTAGGCCGCTGATAATTAATGGTTCGTTTCCCGTAACCAGCCCTCATCTATATTTTGGGGGCAAATAATTAAAACCCATTCGGGATTTACATTTTCATGAGCAAAAACTTGCTCTTTTTCTTCATATTTGTATACAATTGATTTGCAAGTTAATAATTAATCATTATCGCACTCAGTGTATTTTTACAAGCAAGGTTACGAGAAACAAACAAATAATTAACAGTGGCCTTATCTATTCTTGGGTCCCAGTACTTAAATTTATTTTGAACCTTATAAACCCGAACCATGTAACAAGCGATACTATAATCTGGTTTCAAGCATGGTCGGTTTACATAGGTTTCGCTGTATTTCCAATTTGGTAAATTTGATCTGGAAAATAGAAATTATATTGAAGCCTTGTACAGGAATCCCATGAGATTGAAGTTGATACATGATGTCATTGGTGACCTGAAGGAAGCTGAGGTTGCTGGATTTTCTGGAGGTTTCCACTTCAAGCTCCTAGTTTTAGAATCTGGCACGAAAAACATGGAATTTGAACATCAACAGGGCCATATCCAGAGCCATTTTGATACCTGTTAAGGGGTATGGGCGCCCAAACTTTACAGCCAAATTTAATGCTTTTTACATACAAATGCACCCAAATTTCATACAAAAACGCCCAAAAAAGGCAAGAAAGGGTGTCCCGAAATAAACTCTGGATATGGCCCTGATCAATACATTACATGTATATGCATTAATTTTATGTGGCTGCAGTGTCTGAGTCTGCAGCATACATGTGTATGTGCAGTGCTGACAAATTGAACTGGTATACATGTAACATTTGACTCGAAGAAGGAAAAAGGGAATGAAGGCAGTATGCATATGTATTATTTAGGACTTCAGCGATTACCATCATTTGAGTCTGTCAGTCGGCGTAATATTATAGATTTGGAACCAGATCATCATGGTGTGAAGGACACGTTTAACTTTAGCCCCAATTAGTTACGTTCAGCGATGAGGGTGGAACAAAGAAATGTAGGGAGGTAGATCTGAGAAGGATTGTTGAAGGACCTGGGGGGTCAGTTACGTTATCAATCAGCTTCAACAGTAGCCTGGTGTAGATGTGGGCTATGGTGCTGGCACATGTTGGGAGGACATGGGTATTAATTGAGACTGTTTTATTGAATATATGCCATGTCTGTGGTCATGATCAATACATGTGGCTATTTAATGGCCAAGGACACTGAATACGGCTGTTTGGAATCGCTGCTCCTGTACATTATAGGACTAAACGCAAATGCAATACGCATCTTGTTTTACAACATGTAGATAGAGAACATTTATCCATCTTTTCGCATATCCAAGTCGAACACGACACGTGTTGCCTTGACTGGACATAACACATTTTTTGATCAGGATACGGGTTTGGTGATGTCGTATATCAGAATACGGGTTTGGTGATGTCGTAGATCAGGATACGGGTTTGGTGATGTCGTAGATCAGGATACGGGTTTGGTGATGTCGTAGATCAGGATACGGGTTTGGTGATGTCGTAGATCAGGATACGGGTTTGGTGATGTCGTAGATTAGGATACGGGTTTGGTGATGTCGTAGCTCTATAAATATTCCATGGTCCATATTACATGTAAGAGAAGTGCAACTGTATGACCTACATGTATTTAAAATTCAAATTAGATTCAGTAAATATTGGAAGGAAGTGAACATCAATATCACCACCACCACTAGCCATATTTGTAAATCACACAGACAGACATCAAAGAAAATCCTCGCTGCACGGTGTTGGCAAGCTCATCTTGATTGGCTATATGAATCACCCACGTTTACGGTATGAACAATTTACCCTTATTACCTAAGTCCAGGTAAATGACGGAACTTAGTGTAGTATTTAACTTGAAATGTGAAGATGCATTTATTGCACACATAGACTAGTAAAACCTCTCCATATAAAAATATGCATGTCTAACCAAAGACATGTAATCAGGGTGCGAAATAGAAAAATAATTATGGTTGCCCAAGGGCAACCTGCACCTCATTTTCAGGTTGCCCGGCTAATTTTTAAGTTGCCCGAAAATATATGTACTTTATTTGGACCCGAAATCAGACTCGACAAAACAAGTTTGATTCAACTGTGACAATCTGATGATCATGTACAGACTAGACTATCACTGAATCTTTTTGTTTGATCTCCAATTGGCAGTTCTAAACCTTTTTAACAACCAATGCAATGGCCCCATTGCAGCAACAATTTGCCATGAAACCAAATCTAAGTAACCTCATTTCATAAAATTAATTTATTGAGTTATGGGAAATTTATGTAAGTGAAAGGCCAGGGTTCCTACAGCTACATGTATGACAGGATAGAATTTCAGGAGTTTTTATAGACAAATATGCTTTCAGATGACTCATTTTAATATTGTGTAATTGATCATTAATTGCACTACATCTATATAAAGAAAATGAAAAAATAAATAAATAAATAAATCTGTAGTAAGTAGCTATGAGCAAGATAAGTTGATGATATTTATACTTTGTTTTAAATATGATAATGAATAAGTCAACTCATGGTGCCCATCTCTCATCTGCTAAGTTAAACTTTTACATCCAGATGCTACTTTACAGGGGAGATAATCATGTAATGTTACTGTTAAGGGGGGATAACCGTGAGCCAGGATAGCTGACCATGTGCAAATCACAAATTTTCAATGTTATCGCATCTAGCCTTGAGATAAATATATATTTGTAGCTGTTATTTTCGATAATAGTCATCAGAAAATGATTAACAGTAAATTTTGTGAACCATCAACAAAGTCAACCTTGGATGTAGTTTCGTTATTGGCAACTGAATTATGCGGTGTCCAGTTTTCGTTACCGTACTTCAACATTCGGTTTGCCATCTTCCCAAGACCAAAACTGTTTGCCGACATCAAACTCTTTCAACACAGCCTTCTTTTCAGCCTAACGAATAGTCCTTGTATGATATGAGACGATCGTATCAACAGACTTGCAGACTTTTTCTGTTTTTTCACCGAAAAACGAGGTTGCCCGCCGGACCACCGTCTGTCATAAACAGATTGCCCGAAAAAAATTCTAGTTGCCCCGGGCAATCGGGCAAATGGCTATTTCGCACCCTGGTAATAGAATCTGTGATGACTAGTGAATGGGGAAAGGGGAAGGAAGTACAATACAAGTGTATGCTTCATGTTCATATTGAACAGTTTTAAAGCAGGAAGGAGGAACATGAAAAAGTATGTTATTGTTTGTATCTTCTGTTGAACTAATATATTTCTTTCATTGATATTAAAAGATGTATTAGAAATAGAATATACCACAATTTCAGCCTTTTCTCTATATGTTTAACAAATCTGTCAGTCTTATCAGTAGAGTAACTTTCCTGAGTTCCTATGTTTATAGTGGATTGGTAATAGAGTTTGACTTGAGATACTTGATCTTAAATAGTTGAATATGATTGCTTCAATATGATATATAGGTAAGTTAAACTTCCTGATGGAATTATGGGAGACCTAATTGTATTGTAATACCCATTCATGAAATGATTTGACAGATGGACTGAGACAATGCGAAGTAAATCGGTTCTGCTTGTTTGAGTGAATCTTCATACATGGTATATTTATATATATTTGGGCTGCCTGGTTCTGCTTGTTTGAGTGAATCTTCATATATTCTTGTATCGTTATTATACGCCCGCCAAAAAGGCGGACGTATTATGTGATGGCGGTTTCCGTCCGTCTGTCCGTCCATCCGTCCGTCCGTCTGTCCGTCCCCCGTGTCCAGTTTATATCTGGAACAGTTTTCTATTTACAGTTCCAATTTTTGGTGAGTGGATACCCTACGGAGAGACGATGTGTCGCGTACAAAAATGAAGGTCGCGGTCAGAGGTCAAAGGTCACTGGCTTGAAAAACAAGAAATCAGTGAAGTGTTCGTGTCCGGTCTATATCTCTGGATGTTTTCTATCCACAGTTGCAATTTTTTGTGAATGGATACATCAGGTGGAGACGATGTGTCGCGTACCGAAATTCAGGTCGAGGTCAGAGGTCAAAGGTCACTGTTGCCTAAAAATCAGGAAATCATTGATCATTGATAGTTTGATCATTGAAAGTTCTAATTTTTGGCGAGTGGATGCCCTAGGGGGAAACGATGTGTTGCATGCCAAATGTAGGTCGAGGTCAGAGGTCAAAGATCAGTGTGAATGAAAAATCAGGAAATCATAAATTTCTAATTTTTTGTGAGTGGATTCAATAGGGGGAAATGAAGTGTTGCATATCAAAATATAGGTCAAGGTCGAAGGTCAAAGGTCATTGTGACCCAAAAATCAGGAAATTATTAAAAATAACATTTTTTTGTGTCAGTAGATACATTAGGGGGACTCAATGTGTCACATATTAAAATGTAGGTCAAGGTCAAATGTCAAGGTCACTGTGACCCCAAAATCGTGAAATTGTTAAAAATCTTGATTTTTTGTGTCCATTGAGAAATTACGGGGAGATGGTTTGTCATGTACCAAAATTTAGGTCAAGGTCACTGTGACTCCAGAATCAAGAAATCTTTGAAAAGTACTTTTTTTTTGTGTCAGTAGATACATTACGGGGACATGATGTGTCACGTACCAAAATGTAGGTCAAGGCCGAATATCAAGGTCACGGCAGGGGTCGAAATGTTTTTTGAGAATTACTTGTCACTGTGACAGGTAACTATTTTTTTTACTTGTCACCCTGGTACTTCAGCTTGTCACTTCTATTGAAACTTTTTTCACCATACTCTCCTCATATATTCCAACCAGTCTCTCCATTTTCCAGGCATTGGAGAATTTGAACACACATTTTTTTTCCCCGATCGCGAGACATTTATGACAGCGACAAATTTGTGTCCTTCCTTTAGCTCTGCATTGCCAAGATGAATGTCCTTACTCCCTGATGTTAACTCAGTGGGCTCATTTCTGCCACCAGACTGTTCCACTATTAGGAAGTTCAAAGTAAAATGTCAACAGAACGTTCAGTTATGAGATTAAATTTGCTGGAACGATATTTTCTTAAGGATCATAACAGCAGGAGGGTTTTATCACCTTTTTGTGGGTTACCCAGATTAAAAACTTGATTTTGAAAAATTGAGTTTTTGGGAAATTTTGAAATTGAGTTTTACCCCCCACCCCCCCCCCCAAAAATGAGTTTTTATCCATGGGAAAATGCGCGCCAAACACGCGCGAAAACTGACTTATAGTGAATAAATATTGTGTTCTTCAAGAGATAAGTCGAGTTCCCAAATGAAAATGTTGAATTGTTCTGACAAATTATCAAGCAAAATCATTGTTGTTGTTGTTGCCTTCACTCGATCAACTCGCGAGTGTTAGACGTTAGCGCTTGTCCGCTTGTCTGAAGCAAGTAAAAATCGGCACAGGCAACGCAATGTTCACGTTAGCTGCCCGTGTTGACAAGCACGATTTTCTTCTGATTAAAATACTCACCGACAAAATTTTATTGAGATCTTATTCTCCGAAATAAAACGTAAGAATCAATCAGCTTGTCAGAACGGTTTCATTTTCGACTTGAAGTTGCCAGGCATGAATAGTCGATAGAAATATAGGCCGATTGCGCTAGATCGTGCCAGTCAATTCGTTTACTTTATCCATTAGTTTTGCCTTTCAAGCGGATCGTGTGCAAATCTAGCGGGAGAATAATCCTGCATAGAGTTTGATGTACCCGAGGTCTCGTGTTGTATGGCAGCGGGATGAATGACGAAGTGAACAGAATGTCCGATGTAAATAAAACGAAACTCAACTGTTTCCAGGAAGACAATTCCGTCATGTTAGGCCTGTATTAGGTCGTAGTTCAGTATTTTTAGGACAGAATAGTAACTTGTCGCGGCGACAGGTGGAATTTTAATTTAGTTGTCACTTGAAAAAATGACTTGTCGGCGACAGGTAGACAGGCGTTATTTCGACCGCTGCACGGTGACCCCCAAAATCATGAAATTCATAAAAATCGTGATTTTTTTGTGTCCATTGATACATTGACGGAAGACGATGTGTCATGCACCAAAGTTTAGGTCAAGCAGGGCTTCGTTTTTAGCGTGAGTGATAGCTCACCTGCGCGCAAACACTCTCGTAAATTCATGTCACGAGAGGTATTTTTAACTCGCGTAAACTGTCATATATTATATTATATTGCAATCACTCGCCTGACTTTCAAATACCCTCTCGTAAATATTTTGACGTGTGCTATTTTTAGCTCGCGTGCAAATTCTAAACACGAAGCCCTGGTCAAGGTCAAAGATCAAGGTCACTGTGACCCCAAAATCGGGAAATCATTAAGTCACATTTTCATATGCCTGTCGAAGACGAGGTCATGTAATGCGATGTTGCGTTCTGTCCATTCATCCATGCGATATCTCTAGTTTCAAGGTATGGAATGGTATCAGATACCTTACTCGCATGGCAAAGAGGAGACATACATCAATTTGTCAAATGTCAAGGTCACAGTCCCCCAGAATTGAATCAAGTTTAGCTGACTATATGTGTTAGGTTGGAATATTTAGAGTTCTCTCCCCTACATGTATATGGCATTTGTCCTGTGGAGTTGTCTCCCATGTTTGAAACAGCTACATTTAGTTAAACTGTTGTGAAATAGAACCATACATTTACTAGTTTAACGTGGAGAGGGGTCCTTTATGAACTTCATACCCGTTTATCAACTCAAGAACAAAGGTTTACTTCATCACTTTCTTCTTCCTTCATGAAAAATTCTCTCGTCTGAAAGAAATCCATTTGCAGGAAAAGTACTATTTTCTTGTGTTTGACTATTGTCGATTTCATTGTGGGATATGTGAGCTCTCGGTTCTTGCTCCAAGGTCACCTAGTTTCCAAGAGTTAAGCTCATTTTAGTTTATCATTCAATTTTAGATGTGATATGTTACATTCTCAGAAGCACAAAATTGTAGATCTTTTTCCGGATTACTAGCTACCAATTGGAATCAAGGCGATTAAACAACCTTGAAATTTGGACCAATGTAATTCCAGATATACGGGCGTATATTGAAGCCCTTTGGGCTCTTGTTTTGAAGGCTCTCTGTTGATCATGTTGATGTCAGTATGACATGTATGATAACTACTACACTCGTCTGCCTGTGTTAACTCTTGAGGAGATTCCACACAAATTCAATTTTACGTTGACGAGTGCGCATGTTTCTGCGCATGTAAATTTAGAAAGAAAATTTAATGAAAAAGAAAAATATAACCTTCAAAGAGAAATTCAGATAAACTTTGTGAATGGATTTTTAAATTGGATGATGTGTTTTAAATATTTTGAGGTATAATACGACATCAACGAAGGAACGCTGGCGACCTGACTTATTGACATCAGGGTAATTTGGCCGCATGACCTTGGATTCCATGTTGGCATGAATTCTACTCTTGTGAAGAGAAGCCTGGTGATCCCCCATTTTTATCAGATTTTCCGACTAAGCATTTTTTCACAAAGATATCGGGGCATTCTGGAACTTTTTAGAAAATCTGAGCTTTTTATATGAAAATAGAGGTTTTTTCATGGAATTCCTATTTAATCTCGTATATTAGAATATAGTTCAACCATTATAGTAGACTATATCAATTCCTCGATTATGCATAGCCCCGTGGGACTTCCGGGGATTGACCTGGGATGTCATTGTGCACACCGCAGGTCATGATAAGAATAGGCCTCGGCTCCTCAGACAGCTTGTCATAAGAGGCGACTGAGACGCCCGTGGGGTTCCCGGGTGTAAAAAGGAATAGGACCCCACCCGTGTGGTTCCCGGGTGTGAAAAGGAATAAGACCCAACATCGTGATATGACTGAAATATAGTTGAAAGCGACGTTAAATCATATTCACTCGCTCACTCGATTATGCATAAAGAAACCTGGTGACCCCTGAAATTTATCTTTCATTTTGAATGTTGAAGATTTGTGCTACCTCTTGTTGAAATATAACAAAAATTTCATTTTACTTTCAAATTGTCTGGAACCTCAAACGTATAGATCTTTGACAGTCTAAGTTTATACTCCCACTACAATCTCCTATCCCCACTAATGTTCTCACTTATCATGCTGATACTTGGGTGGATTCCAAATATTTTGAATCCTGACAAGTTGTCTTTGGTGGGGTCATTGTTGTCCGAGTTCTGGTTTTCCGCGATTATGGAGGGACGACTGTGTCAAGATTATTGGGCAGACCCGTCATTTAAGACAACTTCAATCGGCAACACTTTGCTTGCAATATATTTGGCCCTTTTCACTCCTTGGTTGAATGGTTCCCCACATGTAGTCACCTATTGTATGTGTCTTACATGACGGATTTGCCGATTATTGTGGGTCTTCAGTTTAGTCCTATAATCCTCGAATGTCATAACACAAATTATGTACATTTTTGTCTGGATCGTCACCGCGTAGCGGTGTCGACCAGACTATGCTGCCACTCACGAAATTTATGCAAATGTGTACGTGCACTATAATGCGGTGACCCTGGGTTAACCTGTATCACTCCGCCAGTGATTTTCACTGTGTTGAGTCTTATATCAGGGTATTAACCAGAAAATGAAGAAAAAAACAGTCGTAATCGTTTCATGTGAACTAGAAATAAAACGAAATCTGAATTTGAGTGTATTTCATATTCATTTCTTCGCCCAGGGATTGCTTAAATCCGTGGACTATTTTTTGTCTGGATCGCCACCGCGTAGCGGTGCGACCAGACTATGCTGCCACTCACGAAATATATGCAAATGTGTACGTGCACTATAATGGAATGACCCTGGGTTGTCCTGTATCACTCCGCCCGTTATTTTCACTGTGTTTGAGTCTTATATCAGGGTATTAACCAGAAAATGAAGAAAAAAACAGTCGTAATCGTTTCATGTTAACTAGAAATAAAACGAAATCTGAATTTGAGTATATTTCATATTCATTTCTTCGCACAGGGACTGCTTGAATCCGTGGACTATTTTTTTGTTCTTTGGTTCCGGGCGATCGGCTCAAACCTCGTGGTGTTTGCCGTCTGTTCGGTTTCGTGCCTGTCTGAGTTTGCGGTAAGTCAGATTACTTATAATATATATGCCTGGTGTTTATAGTTCGCATTTTGTTTGTTGACAACGATAACGTTGGAGAGACAATTTGTGCGAAAATCCCTGTTAATGTTGCTGTACGATCATACGTTGCAAATCTTGTTTCTTGATCTGAGTGTCGCACTTTACAGGTTCAGGTTCTGGGATTATAAAGACCCCAGTTTCCAATACTCGTACGTTCTTTCCCGTGAAGTCGGCGTTCGTTACTATTTTAATGTGTACTCATACTGCATGGAATATATTTCCAGAGGAGATATGTGTCGAAGCAACAACAATAGTATTTACATTTTTCTCGCCTTGCGAACTTGACCGGATTCTGTCCAGTGCAAATTTATGTATTCCGGGGGACTCTGCTCACCGAATATAATTTAGTTTCAAAACGTTTGAACAACAACAAAACTTTCCGAAAGCGGAAACAACAGAATTTGTCGGGTACCGCTTTCGAAAAGTTTTGTTGTTGGTGGTGTTCAAACTTTTTCAAACTAAATTATATACGCAATGATCGTACAGCAACAACAACAGGAATTTTCGCACAAATTGTCTCTCCAACGTTTATATCGTTGTCAACAAACAAATTTACTATAAAAACCATGCAGGCATATATAAGTAATGGGGACTTAACGCAAACTCATGCAGCTCTTGCAAATATCTGTGCTACACAGAACTATTAATAAAACTATCCAGTCTCACGTATTTGTCGTTTTGTCACAATAAACTTGCATGAATTATGAAAATCTGCTCGCAAAAACTAGTAGAAGACATTGACGCAGATGATCCACTTTTAAGTATATTACTGTAGATAGTTTCTTGCTACCATGAATACCTAGCATATTTCTAAATGAGCCGCCTTCACAAATTCACTTCCTTGAAAACTAAACTGTGTTCCAGTTGTGATTTCCCAAACACTCGTCCACAAATTGGAGAAAATCTCCACATTTATCCATACATCTGCTATCGGCTGAAACGTTTTGAAACTTTAAATCCATTATTGGCGATCCAGACATCAGTACTTTGAGTACTTTCATTCTTAAAAAAGTTTACCTCAGAATATGTAATTTACATGTACTTAAATCAACTGTTGTAAACTATTTTTTTAGGCTTACAGCAGAGAATCCTTATGGTGTTCATATGGGATGAAATCAGTTGTCATTAGGCCCTAATCGAGACCCCAATAGTCCCTAAAATTGACATGAACTACGAAAATGAGAAAAATGGGTTTTGTACATAATAGTATACAAAACAGCCATGTAGATAGTCATCCAACAAAAGTATAGGTTCTTAAAATTCACACACACACCTGCAATTTTTAAGTACAGTAAATTTAGCTGCAGCTACACATGTACATGTATTTAAGGCAATCTTCATCCATCTCGATTGTGCCCTCACAAATAAGCCAATCCACATCCGCTAAACTATTGTAGCATGAAAATGGCCACAACATTAAAA
Organism: Hanleya hanleyi; assembly: GCA_036873755.1. NCBI lineage: Eukaryota > Metazoa > Mollusca > Polyplacophora > Lepidopleurida > Hanleyidae > Hanleya > Hanleya hanleyi. The sequence continues at coordinate 141,006 of JAVTVY010039178.1, read as the reverse complement.
ATTGCTGCAATGAAGTTACTTTTGCAGCATTGGTCTCGGCATTACTGGTCTGGAGCTAATTGGGAGAAATGCATAGGTGAAAATAAATCCAAAGCTGTACTTTTTACCTCGCAACTAATTAGCCATTTCTTTAATTAGTGACTTCAAATATAATGCATTCAGCTTGCATTGTTGTTTCCTCTGATATGTAAGTTACTTGATAAGGTGTCACAGACATATACCTAATGTTAATTATATCTTTCTTGTCATTACAGGTTGTATGAAGGGCGGGTGATGTGCTGCTGTAGTGGGTGAACACGTGACTGGTTTGAGATCAAAACCACTATGGTTGATCGTATCTCAAACAGTCCGTCAAGAATACCTGTGCCAGTGAAGGCGCCGACACACGCTATCAATGGAGGCTATACAGCAAGCGAGATAACGGCCACGAGTAACAAAGCTACGACACGGAATGAAAACTACAACAAGTCCTGTCATGAAAACGGATCCGGGGAAAAAGGATATATGGTCAACGCCAACCCTTCTCTCACATGTATGCCGAACCCTAAAAAAGAGAAAGGGTTTGAGACCTTCGTTATGACAGGGGATATGATTATTAAAACCACATCGCCCCCCAAGAGTGTTAAGAAATTTGAAAATGTACACCCAGCCAAACGATCACTCTCCCCGCCACCACATAATTTATATTCTGATAACTTTCACGGTGCCAAGGGTACCCCGCCTTCGAAAGCAGTAAGCATCCCTTCGGAAATAGTCCCAGCTAGGAAATCCGCATCAGAACCTGCAGTGTTGATGAATGATCCAGAGGTGGACAGAGGTACATGTACGACAGATACCACTGGAACAAAAGACAGTAAGGAGACGTTGAGCAGCAGTTCGTTCAAATCCTCCGATTCTGTTTCGTCTTCGAGCATTCAGTCAGTTACTGATAGGAAAGTCGTGAACTGCACCTCGGACATAAGTCCCGAACAGACCACGAGTACAGAGGAGTTACTCACTAAAGAAAACCTTTCTCTGTACGTTGAGGAAGAAGACTCGACAGCCAGTGATAGGAGTGACACAGACACGGATAAACGTTCTATAGTCACCAGTAAGAGCGCAGAGAAAATCACATTTTCCGATTCTCGAGCTGGTCATCCTCTGGTGCGCACAAGTAAAAGCCATGAAAATTACCTTCAGGGCGGTGGCGACCTCACTCTGGTGAATATTGATATTGATGATGATAGTTTGGCGTATTCTATGGACGTATTATCCCACGAACAGTCTGCATCCTCGTTGGATAGAATCACCAGTCGGGACAAACTTACAGGTTTAGACCAGAACCAAATCACGTCTAGGAGTCTCCAGAGCTCTCCGGAAAGAAAGGCAGAAAAATCCAGTGATCGAGTGTTCATGCCCGGCTTTATCAGTCTGGAAGAGCCTCGAGTGTTGAAATCCAAAATCAAAGACTCTAAACCAAAGGATGACGGGTTGATAGGAAAGTGTGTGGATTATCGGGAGTTCAACTTGGAAACCAACACATCGTCAGAAATGCTTATGGACAATCAACCTTCAGGGTCATCCCAACCAGGGGAGACAACTGTTGTAGGGGGTAAGGGGTCACCCTCAAAGTCCAGTCAGCTCACCCGGTCGACATTATACTCAAACTTTGGTGCTGATATAGGCGGAGAATCAACAAGGCCTGATGTCCAAAATGGCGGTTCCATCTCTGCTGAAGGGATGCAGAATACCGACAGTGCTATGACGGATCAAGAGTTCTTGGACCTTGACAGTCTGTACACTCAGCCTTGTGTGAAAGAAGTGGACAGACCGTCGGCTTCCCGTCTAGCTAAGCGACTTTTCTTCCTGGACGGTTTTAAAAAATCAGATGTGTCGAGGCATTTGAGTAAGAAGTAAGTATGAGGTCACTCTTTCTGTGGAAGGCCAATATTTGAGTTGATACATTTTCGTCAGTCATGAGTTTATACAGACACCGCCTACCTTTGTTGCGTTTCTCGGATTCTTCTAACTCACCCTTAACCATGTTAACAGTTACTACCCGAATTGCATCAACTTGGACTTTCAGCTGAGGGTCCTTGTTTATTTTATTGTAGCAGTGTTTAAAGGTGAACAGAAAAGCTTTCAAATGTTCTGTTAAAATGTCATAAAACAAGAACTTCTATAGTTCTTACGAATATGTGTGGTAATAGTTCTGTGGGTTATTGTTTTATTTTGGGTATATGAGAAGTCAAAACTTATACATGTACCACCAGAAAACGAGTCAGAACTTTTAAAAACTTGCCTACGCTTGCCTACCGTTGTTTTTGGATCGTCATGACGTTATAGTGGACCTCGCTCATTCATCCGGCGTAGTATGCAGGGCTCGAAATGGCGCCCTGCTATTGGCGAAAAGCAGGCGAAAATTTGCCTGTCGCAGGCCAAGTGAAAATTGACCTGCTAAAATAAAAAAATCGTGAAAAAATAGCAGGCGATAAGTTTTTAGGCGAATGAAATGCCTAAAGATCGATTCTCCGTTCGATATTGAAAATATTCGTACTGCCAAACCATTACAGCAATCTTTGTACGTCAAAATGTTTTCGTACGGCTCGAAGTACTGAACTGGCGCCGATCCGATTGTTGTGGCAAGTAAGTCGGTCCGAAGTTGTCTCCCTTGTTGTGTGCGCGCATGCCTGCCGTTATTACTTCCGCATCCGTTAACAACATCCGACAAGCGAGAAGCCAGCGTGGTATTCGATGCTAAACGCCTAAAACATGGCACAAAATACTGTCAAACTGTCCACGGTTAAATCGTGGGGATTCAGCTGGTTGAACGCGAAACAAACGATCATAAAAGGCGGACACACGCTTGTTACGGAGGTCAATTGTGAGTTGTGAGTCAATTGGATGACTTGTTTATTTATCTTTCTGCTTGACAGACTGTGATTTCAGTTAAATTGATTATTTTTATATATATAATTCATTTCTACTTTTTGTATAATTTCTAGTCATAGACTGTGGCCAAGAACTGAGTACATTCCAAGTGAACTCTATGATTGATATTCTGAACATCATGATATCTTCACGTGCCAATGATGTATCAATATTCATTACAATCGTAATAGTCTGACATTTTATGTGATTCATGTGTGATTTCTAGTCATCTGATAGTGAACTCGAGAACCGGTTAACTAGTACGTGGCACAGGCGAACTGTCACAAATATGGATTGATAAAGATGTGTCGTCTAAGTTGTAATATAAACAACAAAATACATTGGAATCAACAATATAAGTTTTATTAAAATCATATCTTGTGATGTACTTACCTGTGTCATTTAATCGAGTGCACCTTGATCGAAGTAACTTGGAAATTTCGAAAAACTGCAGGTCAAATTTACTAATAGCAGGTCATCTAAGGTTTGGCCTGCGATTTTTACGTATCCGAAGAAAAATAGCAGGCCATTGCATTTTCTCTAATTCGAGCCCTGGTATGACGTCACATTTAAATAAAACTTGAATGAAGGAGACCGCTATATAACGTCCTAACGTTCTACAAACCAAGAGAGACAAGCGATGCAAGTTTTCAAGACAGATTTAGAACAGGATAACTTAAATATTGTTATTAGTACAATTTTGCAGAATATACATGTATTCGCCCCAAAAACGTATAAAAGTTATGTCGCATAAGACAAGATGTATGTAAGCAACATTTTAGATAAAATTAAAAGCTTTGCAGTTCACCTTTAATTTTACCAACCCACCAATGGTTTTGTATGGACCAAAGCAGCCCAGGCTGAAACCGCTCCATATCTGGGTTTCAAAACAATGACCAAAGAAAACAGGTAGTGGGGATATGAACATTGTTTTTTACAATAGATGCCAGACGGTTTTTGCCTCCACTGCCTTAGACTAAACAAAGCCGCTGATTGGAAGAAATAAACACGGGTACAATGTGTCAGATAGACAAGGGCGGGCCCTCAGCTGAAAGTCAATGCTCATAAAATAAGCCTAGTATGTTTGGTGACAAGAAATGTTAATGGCTCCGTGCTAGTGTTCTAGCTTGGCCCTAGTACCGTACTGAACCTTCCTTGTTCTCCACTTGTAACGCTGTAGGACCGAATTATCTCCCCAGCAGACAAGAAAGCTGATTCAACACAAAGGGGGAACTGCATGTATGAAAGTTCACCGCTGGACTCCACTTGATGCAAAACTGTCTATGAACGGTCCCCATTATATCGTACTGTCCCAGACTTTTGGCATGGGGAAGATTACATGCTTAATGGAATACCCACAAATCTCAGAACTGACTGTTTCTAAATTACTTCCTCATGGATGATATACGAGGAAGCTGGCCAGTAATTTCTGACATTCTGAAGACTATGCTTGAATTGTTAAATATTCGGTTTTGAATTACATTGTACATGTAGGCCAATATTGTCTGTATATGAAGAATTTGCAGTTTAATATTGGCTAACATCTTTGGGCATCTTTTCAGGAATGAATTCGCTACTCTTGTTGCTGAAGAGTATTTGAAATACTTTGAGTTAGGTGGGGACTCGTTGGACACAGCCCTGAGGAAGTTTCTTCGACAATTCTCTCTGATCGGGGAGACCCAGGAACGAGAGCGGGTGCTAGCTCATTTCTCCAAACAATATTTAGAGTGTAACTCCGGCTCTTACAATTCAGAAGGTAAAACTGGACTCAGCGGAATAACTAGAAGTATTGCACAAATTATTGAATCATTAAACTGTCATTTAATTCAGATACATGTACATGTATATCAGCTCTGTTACACACTGTGACACACTGCTGTTGTAACTGTTCTAAATTTGAAAGATATGAAGTAGCTTTATGGCTTATGCAAATCTGTTTGGTAATATGAGAATGATTTAAATGTTCTGTTTTGGGGTTTGCAAAGTAAACCATCAATAATCTAAAGGTTGTTGTGCAGCTGTAATTGTACTGTTGACACGGTTGAGGTTAATAATCTGCATTGATATTGACTTGTAATATTGTAAAGATTCGTCATCATTACTTTGGTGGTTTCATCCTCCTACAATATTAACATAGCAGAGGCACAATTATTTCTCAAGTTTTGACATTCCTTTTCTATTACGTCTATTTCAGATGCTTGTCACACTCTCACTTGTGCAATTATGTTGTTAAACACAGATCTCCATGGACAGGTAATACAGCTGTATACCACACACCAAGCCACATTCTATGTTCACACTTCCAATTAGCCTTGATACACATGTATTAGACGACCTACGATCTCTGTTTGACCTACTTCAGCAGGAGGCCTGTGATGTAAACAACAGAGCATTCTCCGTTATCCGGACATGCCGGAAGTACATTCGTCTTATTTTATCATGAAATCCACTTAATTATTTTTGGTCCTGTTGATTAATAAGTCTTTTTTTCTTGGTCTAAAGTTGATTCGCCCGCCATACGTCTTGGTAACGATGCTGTATATATGTTTTTTATCATGTCTCTCACTGTATTTTTCCACTGTCAATGATACGCATCAACGGGAGGCACATTTGGCAGGTGATCAAATTATCTTCCGCAAATCGGGGGTGATTGAATTATTACAACTTCCGATCGTATTTTTCTGCAAAAATCGGGGGTGATCGAATACCGATAGTGTGATCGATTTATTAGAGGAATTACCGTAAAGTCTTTAAATTCTGAGGGGTAGGCCACAAAATTTTATCTACAACAGTGGTGTAACTTACTTTTTTTATGGTGGTTGCCCTCAGGGCAAGATGAAAGTTTAAACTGGTTGCCCTGAATCAGATCCAGTTGCCCTTACATGGTGACCACAATATCAACGAGCCTTAATTGTGACAATGTTTTCTAATTCCAGTATCTACAGATTGTCTTTTCCACTTTGCTCTGTCATAGGCTTCATCTCTAGGGCAAATATTATGATGGGGCACCAGGAGTTCATGGCAAAAGATGGAACACTGTAACGATTTGACTCAAACCAAATCCTTTGCCATGTCAACCAAGTACCAACTCAATTTCACTTGCCCCCAGCAGATTTTGGTTGCCCCGGGCAAGTGGGCAAGTGTTGAGTTATATCAACGTACGAACCAGCAAACGAACCAATCAGAACTGATGTTTGGCAAACCATGTTCTATCCTCTATGATCGTTGTTTTGGACCTTTGTGAACCAGAACCCTTTAACCCAGAACTGGCACATGCCCAGTCGGTTTACACCAGTTTCAGTTCCCCGTCGGTGAAGACATAAATGTGCACAGAGTGGTACCACAGTGGCAACAACCTCTTCACTGTAACGGTACCAGGGCAGACCTTTGGTGGTGATATGTCCACTCTGGTACCATTAACGGTGAAGACGGTCCCTGATTTGGTATCCTACTGCTGTGTCCTCAATGTTTTCACTGGCGGGAAACTTACTTGTGCACAATTACAACATTCTAATTTACTAACAATTACAGCATTCTAAATTAATAATCTGTTTTCATTGTGATATATTTCAGACTGATATTTATACTTGCAGAATATCGGCAGAAAAATGACCTGTTCAGAATTCATTGAAAATCTAGCCGAACTGAATGATGGAGAGAATTTTCCCAAAGAAGTTTTGAAATCCATCTACCAATCCATAAAGAATGAGCCTATTGAATGGGCAGTGTAAGTGAATAGTCCAGTCTCATTGCTATATGATAGGGGGCCCTCAGTGGCCAAGTGGTGTACGGCACTTCGATGGTGACACACCGCTGAACTGACTCCGGTTTCCTCCACCAAGCAAACTGGCTGTCATCATATGAGTGAAATAACCTTGAGTGACATTAAACCAAATCCCCCACCCCTCCTCACTCTTTAATATAAGATAATAATGTTTACCCTATATAATATAATATAATGCATACCCTACATAATATAAAGTTTACCCTATATAATATAGTTTACCCTATATTATAATATGTTTACCCTTTATAATAGGTTTACACTATATAATATGTTTACCCTATATAAGATAATGTTTACTCATATAAGATGTTTACCCTATTATTAGATAATGTTTACCCTATATAAGATCATTTTTACCTTATATAAGTTCATTTTTACCCTATTTAAGAGATGTTTACCCTATATCAGATAATGTTTACCCTATATAAAGTAATGTTTACCCTATATAATATATTGTTTACCCTATATAATATATTGGTTAACAGTTCTACACCATTTTAACCTCTGACCTTTGTTTCCTTTCAGTGATGATGATGTGGAAGAACCTGAAAGCACGACAGAAGAGCGACACCCACCTGTCCTCGTTGATGAGTCACGAAGATTTGTTGGCAATAACCCTTTCCTTGATGTAAGATCCGATTAACATTCAGCAATTCACATTCATTTAATGGACAATAACAGAAGCCTTTATTATCCGACATAACAAACAGGCAAGGAGTTATAACCATGTTCTTTGAACAGGTCTACACAGATCAGACAGAAAAACAGATCAGACATTTGTCTGATCATTTATCATATTAATTATATTAAAAGGATTGTGTTTTTCCTCCTCGCACGGTCGTTCACCCTTGTCATCGCTGTACATGAGTAAATTATCGACAGTGTATTATACTGATAATTGCAGTCATCTTCAGGGATAAATTATAATATATTTATATTCCTACATTGTACAACACCTGGCGAGAAAATACTGGCACGGATGCGAATCGAACTCAGAACTTGGGGGGTACCGTCCCACAGCTCTACCGACTGAGCTACCGAGTCCAGTCGGGACCAGCTCACTAATTCACTGTATTATTCTTGCTCTGTAATAACTATTGGTAGATTTGTAATGTCAGAAATAGGTCATTTTGAATCCAACACAATTGGTAGGACAGTAATTCCATGCGCCAGTGCTTGTGTGAAACACATGGATTGGACTTAAATAGGAGTTATTTATATTTCCATTTGTTGATCATTCTGTCATGGCTGTGCTAGTTGTTATCTGATGATGTACCCGAGTGTTTATTTGTTTGACCATAGATTCCTGATCCAAATAAGGCTACGGAGTACAAGAAAGGCTATGTGATGAGAAAATGTTGTATGGATGCTGAACGACGGAGAAGTAAGTACATCTGTACAGCTACCTTCATTTCCTCGCACTGAAGCTATTTCGAGTGCACTAGGATTTTAAAATCATCATTGTAGAGGTATTATTATGAGGTCTGGTTTGGGGTTTTGTAACAGTAAAAGACAGGTTCACACTCATGGTGTGACCCTGTGCCCCGCACAAATAGTTACTACGTTTTGGCTATTTTCCCCATGTTTTCATATTATAAATGGAATAAAGTTTTCCTAATTAAAATCGCCATCAAAATATTCCACTTTGTTCCAATTAAAGAAAGCCAAACTGTTTTGAGCTAATTGGTTTAGGTTGTTACATTGTATTGTTCATGGATACATTATAACGCAAAGCTGTGATGAGATTATTCAATTTTATAGAGAGAACTGACTCTGTGATAGTTAGTGGTATTTCTGAGCTTTGTGAAACTTCCTTCTCTATGAGTGATAAACAATGACCTTTGTGCAAATTTTGAATTCAATGTACCGTTTTGTTGCGACTAGCGCCGTTTGGGAAGCGAGGTTGGAAGATGTACTTTGCCACCCTGCGTGACCTGATCTTGTACCTACACAAGGATGATCATGGCTTCAAGAAAGGTAACCTGGCGGAGAGTGCTAACAACGCTATCCGCATCCACCACGCGCTCGCCACCAAGGCTGCAGACTACACGAAGAAACAACATGTGCTCAGATTACAGACGGCTGATTGGGCAGAGTATCTCTTCCAAACAAGGTCAGAACATCCTGCAAAAAATACAAGTCCGTGGAAAATTTTATCTCTGAAAGAATGGTTACGTTTACAGAGTAAAAGCTATGTTTCACACTAAAAAAATACCCAACTTTTATACTATTAACCCTCCGAGTCGGAACTAAGGTAAAACGGCCTCGACTGAATTTTGAAATTGGGCTTTCATCTGTTTTGGGTTTTTTCGTATACATCTTAGCATGGATTATTTAATATATCTAAAATATGACACCTTGAGAATGAATCTGGTGTTTTGAAAGTCGCCATATCTACCGTGATATTACATTGTTATGCCCCCCCTCTAACTAGAGGGGGGGCATATAGCGATCGCTTTGTCCGTCCGTCTGTCCGTCTGTCCATCCGTCTGTCCGTCCGAATTTCTTGTCCGGGCAATATCTCGGTTAATATTTGATGGACAGGATTGAAACTTGCATGGAATGTGGCCAGTGGCTCATAGTTGTGCAGCGTAGAGTTTTTTCCGAGTTCCGGTATGATTTTCAAGAGTTATGGCCCTTTTTCTGAAATCTCTGTGAATGGGACTTGTCCGGGCTGGATCTTGGTTTATATTGTATGGACAAGTATGAAATTTGCATGATATGTGGTCATTGACCCACAGTTGTGCAGCGTAAAGTTTCTCCACGTTTCGCTTATATTTTCAAGAGTTATGGCCCTTTGTTCCTGATTTCTCCGTGAATTGGGACTTGTCCGGGCTGGATCTCGGTTAATATTGTATGGACAATTATGAAACTTGCAGGATGTGTGGTCAGTGCCCTGTAGTTGTGCAGCGTGAAGTTTCTCCGAGTTTCGCATATATTTTCAAGAGTTATGGCCCTTTTTTCTTCAAATCTTTGTGAATTGGAACTTGTCCGGGCTGGATCTCGGTTAATATTGTATGGACAATTATGAAATTTGCAGGATATGTGGTCAGTGCCCTGTAGTTGTGCAGCGTGAAGTTTCTCCACATTTCGCTTATATTTTCAAGAGTTATGGCCCTTTTTTCTTCAAATCTTTGTGAATTGGGATTTGTAGGGCTCGATCTCGGTTAATATTGTATGAACAAGTACGAAATTTGCATGATATGTGGTCAGTGACCCATAGATGTGCAGCGTGAAGTTCTCTGTTTTCGGTTATATTTTCAAGAGTTATGGCCCTTTGTTTAAACCTAAGTGAATGGGATATATTTATTTGTCCAAGCTGGATCTTGGTCCATAACCGATTTGAACCAGGAAAATGGCTATATTATATGTTATTCTACATTCCAAAGCAAACAACATAGGTCCTGAAGTATGAAATTGCCCCCAAAACAGTGAATTGGGTGCAAAATTCAAAGTTCACTGATCGCTTCATAATTTCACCACAATATACTCCCAAGGAATGTAGGTCTCATGACCAGGTCACATTTTCGGATTTGGCGAAAGCCCTGGCGACCAGCTTGCATCGAAGCATCGTATTATCACTTGTTGCTTGATACTTGGAATATGTAGTATGTGAGGCATGGCAAAAAAGTGACTGAAACAGATTTATAATTATCCAAATTAGGCCTCCACCAACCAATAAAGAACAGAACAATGGCGGGGCAGTGTCGGATTAAAGTGGAAGGGGGGGCATACAATTGAGCAATCTCTGATTGCTTCCTTCCTGTGTTTTGGTTCAAGGTATTGTATTTTAGATACATTAAAAAATCCATGCCAAAATGTATACAAAAAACCAAAAACAGAGGCAAGCCTCATTTCAAACATCCATTGATGATGATATACTTCACTTTCAACTCTCATAGTTTACAGTATACAACTTGTGTATTTTATCTGTATGAACCACAGATTTCTGTACTTTATTAATTTTGGCATTACTGACGTCAAATATATGGATTTATTCCCTATGTAAGTGCCACATCTTATTAGTGCATTTCATTGCAAGATAATTTCTCAAATAATTTAAATGCTACATGTACAGAGCTGTGATGAACATTTGTCTCGTTCGTATGATACACATGTATTTGTGTATTATGATTCATGCTAAGATCTGAGCTCTCCTGGAGAATGGTTAGCGAGTCAATACTCTGGGAATGGAAACCTTGATTGGGAAGAGTGGGTGAACTGAGTGGACTGATTTGAACTATTCAAATGTTGGTTTCTCTTAATTTGACTGTAATGTAAAAAGTTTTCAGTTATCTCTTACAGTAAATGTCATTTCATTTCATCAACAACAACAACATGGTTGGGAACTACTTTTTCAAGGGAACTATTTTCAAACAGATTTATCTTCAATGGTAATAGACATCATGAACTTTTGTTTGAATGATTGATTGCAAACTATAAAGGTGTTATTATTCTGGATCAACACTGTCGGCTGTTCAAATAAGTTTGACCTGCAGTGGTCTGGATGCGGTGAGTGTAAGTTTACTGCAAAAACATGTCCTACTGCCTCCCAAGATCATGGAAATGCGCTTAATTATTAGATCAATGTCAGTGTGACCTGACCTATTTGGGTCAAGGTCAATACAGCCTACTTTCTGACCCAATTTCTGACCTAATTAAGTGACCTAGAAACCTCAAAATTTGTAAAAACAGGTCTCGATGCATCCTACGACCATCCACATGATCAGTCTTAGGCCAAGATACACACTTAAATCATATCAAACCCTACTACCTAGGTCCTGTGATGTTAGTCACACTCCCATGTCAGTAAGTGAAGTTCTTTTTATTTAACTGCATCATACTGCATTCAAGTCACAATAAAGGTCTGATCCCTACTAGAGAGGGTACATGTATTTGCTGCCAATTTGTGAACATGTAGAGTGTATAACTTTATAAAAGATTAATTTTGTCATGTTCTAAAGACCTATAACAGGAGATGTTAAAAGGCAAAATCTGTTAATATCTGAGCTATGATGAACATTTGTCTCGTTCGTATGATACACATGTATTTGTGTATTGTGATTCATGCTAAGATCTGAGCTCTGTTGAGAAATGCTTTCTGAATGGTCTAGATAATTTTTGTTTAATTTTCTCTCAGTCTAATTAAAATTAAATCCTATCTGCTCCACATTTGTATATTGTCGCCTGTAGGATCTAACAGGCTTGCAGTAACTCACATGTTAACCAATCCCGAGAACGCTTCATAGTGCTTTGAAGGGAACATTGATGACAAAGAATTTTTGATTGGCTCAGCCGAATTAGCCGGCTCGCTGGCGGTGTGTCTTTTCATGTTGCTGCGGTCCCGACATTGTGGCACCATAATACGGGGTAGATGTATGGACTGATCTTTGGTGTAAACATTGGGGTAAATGGACACAGTGAATCTATCTACCCTCCCCGACTGCAAATGGATTGAGTCCAGATGCGACTGTGATGTCATAATCCTATTAAATATCCATGGTATGGGCACTCAGAACACCAAATTCAATTGAAATACGTAAGATCCTATATAGCGACATGTACGATTGGGGAGCATTGATAGGATATTAATTTATTAGGATTGATTTTCTGTAAGTGTGTGTTCTACATTCAGCTCTAACTTGTATTGAAGATGCATTCGATGTGGACTTGAAGCCCAATACAGAACTTAGTGGTAATCGGTAGCACTTACCTGATGATAATTATTAATTTTTTGGAACAATGCTGCAATAAAACATGGGAATACCGACCGACCACAGGACCGAATACAAATTTTAATTTTGACAGTTCGACGGTTTTCCCGGGGTCTGCGATGATGGCTACTGTAACAACAACAACACAATCCGAACAACAACAATAATGTTATATGAAAGAAGAAATATATTGACAGCTCACAATTTATAACTATCTGTAAAGGTAATGAAAATATATAACTATTGATCAAAGGAGCAATTGATGGATGAATTCTATATCAACAATAAATTTTAATTAAATGGCCCTGTAGGTTTTTCGGAAAATCAATTTTTTTTTCAGCATGACCATTATCACTGCTGCTTGAGTTGATCCCCTGTGAAAGAGCCTCATTCTCAGTTTACAGCGTGTGCGTGCACCAGATATTCTTCCGGCATGAAAACTGGACATTGAGAGAATTTCTCAATGGTTAAATGTCTTTAAATATAGACTGATAAAACTTATAAAAAATATGCTCCTAATCAGGAGCTTACCCATAGGACTAACACTAAGGAGGATTAGTTCTGGGTCGACCATCCAGCCTGTAATGTGTTGGCCGATGCGTTTGCATTTGAAAACACGGTCATTTTCGATTGGAACAGGTTCCGTTATTCTCACAGCCTTGGTATATGCATTTACTATGTAACGAAAAGTTGTCCAAATGTTAAGGTCGGTTTTGAAAGTGTTCTGTTTTTTCCAGGGGTTGGTATTTTTGGGTTTCACTATAAATATACTTAATTGAACTATTTACACCTTGGTTATTATGCAAAAAATTATTTAAAATGAGAAATGTTGTTTTTTCATTGACAGTGACAGTAAAGAGTTGCAGACTTGGATCGACACGATCAACCTTGTGGCAGCCAGCCTCTCTGCACCTCCCTTACCTGGTGGGGTGGGGTCACAGGCCAAGTTCCAGAGACCGCTTATGCCCTCATCTTTCACCAAACTGAACCTAGTATGCATACACTTGATGGATTCGTTGTCATGATTTCAACATGTTCAAGATATTTTACTGCACACCAATTTCAAATATTAATTCTTTTATTGATCACAGTTAATCTTTCGTTATGAACAATGATGACTTGTTGATTTTGATACACATGGGACATCTACATGTATATCCGTTTAAATGGAGAGCTGTCGATCCATTTAGATGTTGTGCATTTTGCACTTGATTTGATAGAAATACTCTTGAAACAACACTGGAAATGAGAATTCCTCTGAGCTGCTGCAATGTTGAAATCAGGGAATAATCTGGGAAGATTTTGGTACCGGTATCAGTGCCCAATCTCTTAACTGTTATGCTGCTAAATTCTTTTGTATGATGTACGAGGAGAAATGCTGACTTTTTTTTTTTAAATCCGGATTTCATGAACAAAAATATTATTTAATTTCGTTTGCTGGTGACTGGCCTAACATATCAATGTATCCCAACTTGTTTAGTCAATGCTATTCGACCGCCTTTTATAGCAAAATCGACGATGTTGTCCGCGTAAATAAAATTTATTTGAAGAGACTACAGTATTTTGGTAGAATTGCGGTTGAAAATGGCGAATTATGAGGAATTACAGCGGAAAATCTTGGTTTTTCAGCTGCCTTTCTCCCTGGTCTTTTCCGAGTTTTCTTCCGCCATTTCGGGCGTATGACGTCTCATTGGAAAGGGAATTCCTTGTAGTTTCTGATTGAAGGCGTGATTTCGACCGATGGCCAATCAAACAGACGATAACATCGCAAAACTGCAAGGGGGTGTTTTCCCGTTTCTCTAGTAACGCTAACAGCCGATCCTATGTCGGTAACCTTGATTGGACAAGCGTGGAACGTGACCTACATCGAAGCGCTCATTGGCCAGAGCCCTTGAACTGGGTCAAGCTGATGTGAGGGAGACGCCATTTTATCTCCTTGCGACGAAATTACGTGGTGCAGAAGCTCGACAGAAATTTGAAAATAAAGTTTGTTTAGCGGATTTCATCGAAACCCACACTTTGGAAATATAAACTGAGCTTCTGTACTTCAACTATACCAAAGAATCATATATTTTGAAGGGGTTTTCTGTGAGTATTTTATATTTTCTGGGTGGCTTTTCGACAACGTTCTATGGAAATCTCCGTTGGTGTTTTTCTATTTTTCAATTTTATTTCTTCCTCCCGACTTCGTTATTCTGAGACAGAATATCAAGTTTACATCCAAGAAATCAAATCAGTCTTAGCTAACAATATATGTATGGTTTTTATCGAGTTTCATGCTTGGTAAATTTGAAAAAAAAGCGATTCCAGAAAGGTACCTCGCTGTACTCGCATTGACAGAAGCAAAGGCAAGCCACTATTGCGGCTCGTCGCATTTTTCGTATAGAAAGACGAGAGCCGTATGAACGGCTCGCCGCAGCGTAACAGTTAATGCCCACATGGAAGAACTTTTTTTTTTCTCAAAACAAACCTTGCTGCAAATTTACTAAACCATATTAGCATAGTGAGTAATCCCAATTTGATTAAATGTGGATCATGGTACTAGTGTATTTCCTGTCCTTTTCAACCTCGTGTTTGTAAAACCTTGTTCCTAGGTGCTTAGATTTACCAATAAATATTACAGCCCGCTATAATTGCTGCAGAATGAAGTATGAATGAGAGCATTTCTCCTGCGCAGTTTAGATCCTTTCACACGTGATTTGCCATTGCGAGTCAACAGCACTGGATATTCTGAGGTTTGTGTGCAACAACATCGTCAAATTTTATGTGATGACCGGTCTTCCCCAAACATCCCTGGATTACTCCCTGGATCATGTCGTGAAAAACAGAATGATTATTATGCAAATGTATGAAAACATGAACATTCTTCATTTGTGTGTTTGCAGAGACAGCAGTTGAATCACCACGAAGAGCGGGTGCTGGACCTGGAACGTCAGCTACAGGAGCACAGGACGTACCCGCCCGAGAAAGGCTCCAAGGCCAGGGTTATCCAGGACTACACGGAAAAAGAAACTTTCTTGGAACACGAGGTGAACATTCTACATTCGGTCAATCTTACAACATTCTTCAGACAGAGTTACTAGACTTGATTCTTGATTTTCTCTGTCCAGGTCATAATGTTGTTGGAAATGTTTCCCAGATATGACTATTTTTATACTGGCCTTGAAGTGTGTGTTGGTTCATTAATGGAGTTCTTCAGCTGATGGCAAAGGGGAGCAAATCTTGTAACACCAGTGCCCTCTGTCTCATTCAATTAAGTACTTGCTCTGATGAATAGTCTATGATATATAGTATTCTGATATGGTATTTCAAGATACAAGATACAAGAAGCTTTATTTTACGTCGGATATTGATACAAAGAACATAAGTCCAGAACGGCTTTTCTTCTGACAAACAATTGTAAACAACAACAATAAATATATACATAGATGTAAAACGACATTGGGCGTGTGAGGTACACAGTACCATATGCATATTAAAAGTTGCTTATACAGGGTGTATAAAAAAAAACGGAGTCCTAGTACGATGACATATTTTTCATTGAGCAAAGGAGAAATCTATTTTTTTTGTTGATTTGTCATCAAGACCGACCGTTGGGACTGACCAGCTGAACAATTCAATGATCTGTGATCAAGCATGTTAGAACAATAGCTATTCTTCAATTATGAGTGAAATGTGACTTGCGCCAGATTTGGTTTACATCATTCGTCTGCCCTTGAAAGAAAAGAAATACGGTGTACAAATGAAATGTCTTTTATCCACTCTGAATTCATTGACATTTTGAAAACAAAACGGTGTACAATTAAAATGTCTTTTAACTGTTACCTAAAGTCCAGGGTGTACATCACGCCTCCAGCAGATCTCAATGACCTGGAACAGCGCATCATAACAGAAGTTGACAACCTGAGGCAGAACCAGGCACTTATCAGACGGGCCGTGGCGGCAATGAATGAACGTGCGCGTACCTGCATCCAGAGAAATGGAGGACACGTTGAAGATTGAGATTCAAAGACATTTGAATTGTACACCTTTTTGTTAAATTCAGAGTTAAAAGACATTTTAATTGTACACCGTTTTGTTTTCAAAATGTCAATGAATTCAGAGTGGATAAAAGACATTTCATTTCTACACCGTATTTCTTTTCTTTCAAGGGCAGACGAATGATGTAAACCAAATCTGGCGCAAGTCACACTTCACTCACAATTGAAGAATACCTATTGTTCTAACATGCTTGATCACAGATCATTGAATTGTTCAGCTGGTCAGTCCCAAAGGGACGGTCTTGATGACAAATCAACAAAAAAATAGATTTCTCCTTTGCTCAATGAAAAATATGTCATCGTACTAGGACTCCGGTTTTTTTGATACACCCTGTATATCATTTGTGTGTAAGATAAAGAAGAAAAATATGCATGTAATAAAATAAAATAAATACGCGTAACTGAAGTGTACATTTCTCCGGATAAAGTAAAAATAAATGTATTATTAAAAGTTGACGGATATATAGTTGGTAAGAGAAAAATCTGCATGAGATAGAGGACACTGTTGTTCCGTGGGTTATACGATTTGCTCCCCTTTGCCATCTGACAGCTGAAAAACCCCATTGTTGATGGTTTATGCAACAAATTAGCTTCTTGATTCTCATGGACATTTAAAAAAATTGTGTTCATAAATAAAATTGATTGGATAATTTCTGATAGTCTTAGTCGCTTCAATCTTGCACAGATGGTGTTCCATTGGTTACTATTTGCTGGACATGATCTGATCGTTCTGACTTGACAATGGAAACAACATTATCGATCCAGTCTACACAGCCTTTCACTTATTGTTGGCTGTAAAAATATTATTTGCAATATGTTAGTCTCAAACCCCTGTGAGCATTGCCCATAAATTTCTGGGTAGTTGATGTTTGTTTCTGCCTATGCTACAAGCCTTGTTGTTAATCAGTGATAACTGGTACATATGCATCAAATTACCCTACTGGTTGACGACATCAGTAGTGTGACTAACGTCACAGGACCTACGAAGTAGGGTGAGGAAGATGACTTGGGGGTCCAAGCGTAATGTTATAGGTCACCTGGATGATTTGGGGCCCAAGCGTAATGTTATAGGTCACTGAAGCAGGACAAATTATCATCAAAATTAGCTCAGCTCAGAACTTGCTGGTAACAGTCCCCTAATGCATGTTCATGACAAAAATCAAGGTTCTAATATCAACAGTTCTCCTTATTTTGCTGACGAAAGGATTCGGATGGACTCCCTGACTACCAGACAATTTGCAAATGAGATCCTACTTCGTAGGAAAATGACCATTATGCTTAAGGCTGTTCCAGAAAATAGTACAATGGGTGGGGGAATATACCTGTTTCTGACCCCAACTATCCATATACCATTTATCCTATCTACCTAAATGTTAATTGTTCGCATTCCACCCACCACAGAGATACCATAGAAGTGACAAATCTTTCCATATCCTATGTACTTCATTCTGATTAAGCCCTTATCTTAACATAGCCTACTAGTGAGCTACTCTATAGCAATGGTACATACCAAAGTTATATCAACGAGTCAGAATTACAACGCCAGAGGGATTACTGAATCTGAAACAATGTTTATTTCAACTACACTCTTGGGTTTTACACAACAAATCGCACAGCGGGTTGCGCCTCACTGTGCAAAGCCTGGCTGTTATTTTAGATTGATATTGGAAAACCTGAATTGGTATGATGAAGAAGAATATAGAGAAGATGTGAGAAAATTTCTTGTGCATGGCAGATTTGAAAGATTTTAATAGTTGAAGTATTCATAACAAGAACAAATAAATGATTCTTCTCTACTCTTCTTTTCTCCCCTAGCTTAAAAGATTCAAGACATATGTGTATCTACTACAGTCCAAGATGGCATCTTTTCCGGAGCTGGAACCCTCATTGGTCGAAACTGCAATAGGCGAAGTGGACGAACATTTACAAGATGGCGCTGCCTCTGGGGCAGCCATTTTATCTATGAAAACCAACCGGCAGGTTCAGCGAAGTCTTTCAGATAGGTACAGTTACCGTGCTGCTATTTATAAGCCTGACCAGCTGGAATATGATCTGGTCTGAGTTGAAATTGTCCATGTATCATAGACAAGCTCACAGCTCATCTTGAGGGGTGTCAGCTCTTATTATCACTCGTATTGCTTCAATATCATGGCTATGGGACATCCTAACCCCCCTGCTTTGGGATTGGTAACGCCACATCTGTTCACCGTGCTATATACACCCGCTGCTATATGTATAGGAACCAGTATATTATGGGAGTCCTCATTTGGTATATTCATTCTTTCATTGCTCAATCCTGTTAAATCTTTATCCTAATCTGTTCGTCTAAAACGTACATTAATTACACTGCATCTGTTATTAGCAAAAAGTAAAATGGCAGCCATCTTTCATTTTATTATGGGAAAATCTTTGAGTTGTTCTTATTTATTTTTAGATTATCTTTGTAGGACTATTTTGATGTAATTTACATAGGATACTTTACATATTGTGTATAGCATCGGAAAACATCCAGCATGGGGCCTACATGAATCTGTTAAAAAAGATCTTATTGTGTTATAAGATCTGAAGTGGCCACAAATGTGTACAGTTTTACTGGAAATGTGTACAGTTTTATGTAGAAATGTGTACAGTTTTACCTACACTCTGAGGGTGTCTATCATACTGGACAGCCTGTCTCTCGCATTATTGCCATGGTTACTGATCGTTCTGAATCCGCTATCTTGTCTTTGCATAATTGCCATATTTGCCATGACCCAAGTCCTACATATAATTGTTATTTCTTCTCTCTGTTGCCATAATTGTTTGTTCTGGGGGGTCCACCCTTCCTCATTATTTTATTCTCTAGGGTTCAATCAGGGTCATCTTCCCATGAGGCATCAGTCAAGATGGCGGTATGCAATCAAATTCCGTATTGAGAATGTGTGTGTGGGTGTGTGTATATAGAATACATGTTGCTGTTGTAACCATATATATGGAGTTTACTTGTGTAGATGGACAGATAAGAAGTACATTGTTGAAGGGGTTTGCAGTGAATCTGGGTGAAGCCTCAGACATTTCTCGGTGACATTAGAGTTGCCGAGTTAATCTTTTTGTTGTCGGCTCATTAATCAAAGGTATGAAGATTGTCACATCTGTTGTGTGTCTAGCTCCTAGGGGAGGGTAAGTACAATATTTTGATACTTCCAAAAATGAAGATATCTCAAAGATTTTTATATATATTGGATACATGATCAAAATTATTTGAAAAAACATCTGCACAAAGATATATATATCGGTTTCCATGGTAACGGTGGCCATCTTAGATTTTTGGGAACGCATAATACACTAAAGTATAAGAGCAAACTTCATCAAACTTGCAGGGTATCTCTGTGGTGTGTTTCTTTGTGCAAATAAGAAGTTTCAAGCAAAACAAACCATTGGAAACAAAATTTAAGCCGTTTTACTGATTTAAACTAAAAAAGCATATGCCTTTTTAGTGCCGTATTTAGTTTAAATCAGTAAAACAGCTCAAATTTTGTATCCAACGGGTGTTTTTGCTTGAAACTTCTTATTTGCACAAAGGGACACATAACAGGAATACCCTGCAAGTTTGATGAAGTCAGCCCTTTTACCTGGGCATATAATGCGTTCCTAAGTTAAGCACCAAAATCCAAGATGGCTGCTGTTACCATGGCAACCGATATATATACCTTTGTGAAAATGCTGTTTTTTCAAATACTTTTCATAATATATTCAATATATATAAAAAATCTTCATTTTTGGAAGAATTAAAATATTTTACTTACTCCCCCTTAATTCCAGTGTCGACCCTACATGATCCTACCTGACCTGTTTCTGGAGTGTGGATGTACATGTAGATAATAATTTGATGTTCTAACAGCATTTACTGTACTTGTTAACTCCACAAACATGTTCATGTATTTCTTCGCATGATTTCTCCACTGTGTGCTAGTTGTTGACAGTCGATTAGCATTCATTTTTTGGACAACTTTTTCCATCAATTGTGGATAGATGGGGGGTAGGGAAATAATTTGGAAAGAGCTGGAATCTGACCTAAAATCTGTGTTCTTCATCCCCCGATTTTAATCATCGACGAAAATTGGCATGTAAGTATTGTCGTCATCATATATGTCCATGCGTCTCTCTGTCTTATATCAGTAATAAATATTAGTCAGTCAGATTGCCTCATTTTATTCAGGTCACCGGATAAAAAGTCTGTGTAGTTGTCACAAATTGCTTGTTATCACCATACATATTTCTTAATATTATTTCTGCCCCGAGTACACCTATCGCTCTTTATAAGGCTGAAGTTGGACGATACTAGCACTGTAGATAAGAGGCTTCAATATCAAGCTTACATGCTATACACCTGATCATTGGGTCAAAGTATACTTGTCCCTCATGATAATGTTGCACTTGAAGGTAATAATGAGTCATGGTATAAACATGTTATACGGAAAGACAATCAGAGAGGTGTAACCAAAAGACAGTAAAATCAGGACTGATAGGAAGCTGGGAGGGTTCATTTGTTTCTTGTAATTGTGCTCCTCTTGTTTATTCTCTTCAATTTATAATCTTTGTTATAAATTTTTTTTAGATATAATAGAATGACCGTTATTTTGTTTTTTATTTGCAAACTATGCTCTAGGTATGATTACTTTCATATGTATATATTCATACTTTGTGATAGACATATTTTTTCTCATTTTTTCCTTAGTTTAGTTAAATTACCAGGTTCCAACTGTTGATTTCAGAAGTTTGCCTCATCCCGAGAGGTGTATTATCTGGTACATTCACTGAACAATTCCATAATCCACCATTATACATGTATGAACACATGATGCTCAATATTGGCAAATGTAGCTACTTCTTTGACCCATATTTCTTCATAATTGCCATTGTTGCATGTTTGGAAAATTTGTGGTGTAAAAAGTTGGTCCCCATGTATCTGGGGTGAGATAGAGATTATTGGCCAACACTGTGTACCTGTCTAATTACTGTCTGTCTCACATTACGATGGGATGAGATTTTCGGCAAAATATCGGAGCCGGTTTATCTCCTAGCATTGAAATTTTTCACAGTAACTATATGTAATTTGTGCATTTTTATTCTGAAATCTCAAGAAAATCTATTCAGAATAAAAAAAAACTCCCAATACCTCGCATGTTATTTTTATAGCGCCTAGTCTGACAAATGTTACAACATTGCAAGCCCAACGTCATTGTGCTTTGAAAATAACATGCGAGGTATTGGAGATTTTCTTTGATTCTGAACAGATTTCCTTCAAATTTCAGAATAAATGGGGAATTTCACTTCTCTGAGAAAAACTGGCTCCGATGTATTGGCAAAAATCGCAGAGACCGACAGTAGTATTATTCCTATAATGCTGAAACATGAGGATATAACTTGGATTCTGTGCAAGTCTGACCATCCATTGACCTCTGGAGAACTTTTTACCCATGGGTTACTGCAATTCTTCAGTTACATCATGATTAATCAATTACTGAAAGCCGGTGGATGTGACCTAGAAAATCTCTTGGTTAAATCCTCCCGGGGCTGAACAGGGCTTCTGATTTGACATGTGTATGGTAACAGCACTGCTCAGATTACCCCAGGTATGGTATTATTATAGCTGGGTATTGCACCAATAATAAAAGAGCAATACTGAGGTGTCCTACTATATGTAACACCTGTCTACAGCTCCAGGTGTGTGATATCACACTTCAAATCAGAGGACCTGGTCACGGGAGATAATTTCAATAAGGTGTAGATCTTTTCAGTAAGACACATGGGTTTGCAGCTGAAGGTTTTGGATTCATGGCATTCGTTTTCATACTTGGTTAATTTACGCCATTATACTGGGCCCTGCTGTTCGTAATGTGTGGTATCCATGTATGGGATGATGAGTGAGCAATGTCATCACAAGAGTGTATGGTTACATCAGTCATATTGATCAGTTGCACCATAACACATTGAGTGAGTCAATATCTTATATGACCACACTGATCATTGTACTGGTACTGTACTTGGCACATTCAGTCCTACCACCAGTACAGAGATTACCACCATCTCTATCACAGGGTACACAGGAACACCTTATATCATCACCACACTGATCAGTGTACTGGTACTTTTACAACATCCAGCCCTACCGCCAGTACAGAGATTAACACCATCTCTACCACAGGGTACACAGGCTAACACCTTATATCACCACACTGATCAGTGTACTGGTACTTGCCACATCCAGCCCTACCACCAGTACAGAGATCAACACCATCTCTACCACAGGGTACACAGGCTAACACATTATATCACCACACTGATCAGTGTACTGGTACTTGCCACATCCAGTCCTACCATCAGTACAGAGATTAACACCATCTCTACCACAGGGTACACAGGCTAACACCTTATATCACCACACTGATCAGTGTACTGGTACTTACCACATCCAGCGCTACCACCAGTACAGAGATCAACACCATCTCTACCACAGGGTACACAGGCTAACACCTTATATCACCACACTGATCAGTGTACTGGTACTGTACTTGCCACATCCAGCCCTACCATCAGTACAGAGATTAACACTATCTCTACCACAGGGTACACAGGCCAGCACATTATATCACCACACTGATCAGTGTACTGGTACTTACAACATCCAGCCCTACCACCAGTACAGAGATTAACACTATCTCTACCACAGGGTACACAGCCCAGCACTTTATATCACCACACTGATCAGTGTACTGGTACTTACAACATCCAGCCCTACCACCAGTACAGAGATTAACACTATCTCTACCACAGGGTACACAGCCCAGCACTTTATATCACCACACTGATCAGTGTACTGGTACTTACAACATCCAGCCCTACCACCAGTACAGAGATTAACACTAGTCCTGTCAGCCAGTCCTATAGCTGGTCGAGTTCTGTGTGCCATGCTGTCAAGCAGAGCTGAATTGACTAAAAACCGGCGGCTGTCAAGTCGTTGGATTCGATAAATAAATTGAAATAATGGATGGTATTTGATGGATGATACATCGTTTTGAACCACTGAACATACATTCAGAAAATATTTGGCATTGTACAGCATCAGAAATATTTAGGACTCATAATTTGGCAAAAATAATGTTCTGAAAACTCACGTGTGTAATTTTATCACGTCCTGATTGCTACCGATAGACGGTCTTTTTCTGCTTCATCTCGAATAAATAAACCGTCTAAAATCTTCTAGATGTCATGATACGTATTCCTGGTTACTCTTCGCATAATGAATATCATAAATTTATTGGATCTTCCACGTAAACAGGTCAATATCCCGTTGTTTACATGACGTTTGGCGAGCTCATTTTCGCCATTGATTTCAAAAACGTTTCCTTCTCCGCTTGATTCCGTCCAGTGCGCACGCGCACTGACCAATATAAACAGTTCAGCCAATCAGGAAGTCGGGTTTACGTCAGGTGATTAGTATTTTCGCGGGAGGTCGTTACAGATGCGGAGTGAATGGCATTTTTATCCAATAAAACCGACGTATTTCTACTATGTTCCAGGACTAACCTGTGAGAAAATGAAAGCAGGGTTATTGCCCTTCAATTTGATGCCCGGAACATGGATATTTAATGTCTGGTTTTTGTTGTAAAAGCTTGTCAACAAGGTGCATTTTCACGCGTTTTGACGAACATTTCGGAAGAAACGGCACTCTGTTTCACATTTGTAGACTATCTTCACACAATCAGAAGTCTTTTTTAGTAAATAAACACCAAACTTGCATGAAATATTTCGTGAAATATTATGTTTTAAATGGAGTGAGCCATGTCTGGTTCGATTTTTCCCACACGTGGCTCCAAATTGTTTTGAAAGTGGACCAACTTGCAATGGTCACACTGAACGTATATATCCGGAGTCGACACTGGGAACATGACAGTCTGCCAACGGATATATCCGGAGTCGACAGGACAAGGGTTAACACTATCTCTACCACAGGGTACACAGCCCAGCACATTATATCACCACACTGATCAGTGTGCTGGTACTGTACTTGCCACATCCAGCCCTACCACCAGTACAGAGATTAACACCATCTTTACCACAGAGTACACAGGCCAACACATTATATCACCACACTGATCAGTGTACTGGTACTTTACACATCCAATCCTACGCCCAGTATAGAGATTAACACCATCTCTACCACAGGGTACACAGGCCAGCACATTATATCACCACACTGATCAGTGTACTGGTACTTTACACATCCAATCCTATGACCAGTATAGAGATTAACACCATCTCTGCCAGAGTACACAGGCTAGAACCTTATATCATCATACTGATCAGTGTACTAGTACTTTACGTACCACATAAAGTCAAACCAACAATCCAGGAACATTTTGACAAACAAGCGAGTTCGCACTGCACTGATCGGATTGTGTGAACCTGCATGTATGTGTGTCATATCGTATTTACTGATTATTCCATTCTGTTCAGGCAACTTGTATGTTCTGTTGTCTAGCAGTTGCAAACCTGGTTTGTGCCATAGAAGTCTGTTCATTGCAGGAAGTGTGCCAGCTCTACTCCCTGATGAGAGAAACTTTGAAACCTGCTTCATCACAGCGTGTATTGTGCAACTAGTGGAGACATAGATTTGATTGATTGATTCTGGCTTTTATGGCACATAATACATTAACCAAAAGGTGTAAGAGCACACTGCAGTGGTATGGGGTAAGCAGGAGCTTGCACACTTCATTCAAGTTTGGGATTCAGTATGGAGTCCTCTGGCTGTGATACCTTCAGTGTATTATTTCTCTTGACCAGTTTTCTTGTATCAGTCTCCACCAGACCTGTCGTCTACGTAACAGTCTATGAATGATTAGCCTTGGAAAACTTTGTGCTCAGGGGCATTCTGTCTTTTCTGATTATTATTGACCCCAAAAGCACTCTTTGGGGCATTTATCAGGTTCAAGGATATCCCACGCTATGAAAATGGAGGTGGAAAAAGTCGTTTTTGCTCAATAACTTTGTTATTGTTCCATGTCCTAAAATTAATTTGCCATTTGAAGAACCTATCCATATTGTTTCAATATCGTGACATATATTTGGCGCCCCGTGGGGCTTCCGGGGATTGACCTGGGATGTCGTTGTGCACACCGCAGGTCATGGTATGGACACAGATATTCTCTAATGGACGACGGCTGGATTATGAATGACGGACTAGACGCTTGTAATGGTAAGAATAGGCCTCTCCTCAGAGAGCTTGTGTCACAAGAGGTGACTAACTGAGGCACCCGTGGGGTTTCCGGGTGTGAAAAGGAATGGGATCCCACCCGTGTGTGAAAAGGAATAGGAACCAATGTCGTGATATGACTGAAATATATTGAAAGCGACGTTAAATCATATTCACTCACTCACCCATATATTTGGCCTATTATGCAAATTAGACAGATGACAATTTTTTTTACTACCATTTGATGGGGATACATATGTTTGTGTGTGCCTCAGAGGATATTGCTGTATTCATTATGTAAACTGATTTATTGTGCAAAAAAAGGCTTTTCTTACCTCAATTTTAGAGAGCGGGGTCACCCTAACCTCTTTATTAGTAGGACAGCCAGGTTAAGCCTTGATATTGTGCATCCACTGTGATCTATTTTGTAGATGTTGATTGGCTGACTAGTCTGTGCAAACAGGCTGCATATCAGATTTTTCTGGAGTAAATGAATCAGAGGCTGTTATCTGACAGTAGAAGGTAGAGACTGATATGCTGGTGACATATCTAGGGCATGGTGTGTGTGTTTGCTGTTTGAGATTTTTCTTTTTCCAGAATGTAGAAATATCGGTTCTATCATCCTCTGTAAGATGATACTGTAAGAGCTAAAGTAAACACATTGTGTTATTATGTTATTTTTAACTTGCATTCTGGTATATATTTCATAAAATGTGTTTAGCTTGGCAATACCATCATTGTTTTTTAGTCCGCGATTACAATGTTGTTCATCACATATCATAAACCAAAGTCTGAGTTCCATAGTTGGACTTGCCAATAATTAGAAAATATCCAATAGCTGTGAACTCTGTGATATATTTTGTTGCACAGAGCCACTTGTGGTTCAGGTCTAAACCGGGTTGGAATGGGTACTGCCAGATTGAAATCTGCTTGTATTGTTGTTGTCTGATGTAGGAAACCAATACTAAATATTGTGACTGGATTAGATTATGTATATTAGAAACCAAATATTTTTAAATTTGAATTTTCGGTCTGAAAATCTCAAACCCAAAGCTGTGACTTGGCATATAATAAAAAGTTTAATATCTGTGGATCTTGTACATTATGTGGCATTATGGCATATGTTGAGAAAGCGCATACATTTAAATATTCAGTATATAAACTGCATTGCTGTTTTAAATGTAAACCTCTGATTGTATCGATAACTTTGATTTTAGAACGCCTCTGACCGTCGCCGTAATGTGGGGCGGCGTGGAGGCCTGGGTTTGTGCTGTGGAAGTGTGAAGGTGGACACTTAGCGCTGCGTACATCAGAACACATGGGCCTATAGAGTACGTAACAGGGTAATGATCAGTCTCTCAGCATGGATCAAAGCTTATCCAAAATAGTCGGTCCAATCAAACCGGAGACGCGACCCCAGTTTGGCTGATGGCAGAATGCCTTGAGCGGAGAGCATTTATACCAGAGAATGACTCCTTGTTGAATGACCACCCCTCTAAAACCATGCATGTTATTCTTCTATCATTGTCATGAGCTGTCGTCTTAGACATGTTCATTTTGAAAACATCAGATTTTTTTTTCTCTTTGGGTTTGTGGCTCTTTGCTAATTTCCCATGCAGAATGTTCCCATGTTTATTTTTAGCTATGCCAGCAAATATTTCATCAGCTCATCTGACTGCCAGACTGTCATAGTGAATTTGTGACAAGGAAGATAATCAGGGCTCGAAATTGCGCACTGGAAAAATTGAGTTCTTGTTGTTTCAAGAACATTCTATATTTTGCTTTACTTTGAAAGTGTAGTGTATTTTGAGTTTGGGGTAGATACATCTGCATGTATCTATAATATAGACCATTTTTGTTCACATTATAACCATGTATGCTAGTTTATATGTACTCTATGCCATGTGTTGATTTTGCATCTTTCTTTTGTGTTTATTCAGCATTCATTTGTAATCCAGAATTCCGATTTTTCCTGAATTCCATCTTGCCATCACATTTTTTCTCAACTTTTTATTTTAATTCAGAAATTGTTTTAATACCTTGTTTTAACATGTTTAAGTTCATACTTTTTGTTTGCCACAAATCCATCAGTATCACAGGAAAGCCACATCTGATTCTCATTATTACCATTCATACATGTACCTACATTTCTTTGGATTGCATGTAATTAATGTTTGCGCTTATATTTATTGCCTGAAATGTATCGCCATCCTCTACATGCTATCTTTGCTCAACTCTTGCATTGCATGTAATTGAAATGAAACTTGAAGAGTTTACTTATTTAAATAATAAATAAATTGTTATGAATTGAACTCGGAGATGCATGTGAACTAAGCTGAGTTTAGAATGCATGTTTCCATTTATTTTTGTTTTCATGTAATGTATGTGTCCTGCCATTGTTATTTGTTAAACTTCTTTGGGGTGATACCATAATTGATACACAAGGTAAAGCGAAGCCTCATATATTCACTTCCGGAGTGAGGGTTCCGTGGTGCGAGCTAGTCATTTCATAGTGCTTTAATATCAACCAGTGACATTTTAATGTTTGAGTTGTTGATTAGGTAAATATATCTTACATGTCATTGCTGAAAGATTTCAGACTGGCGCCCATGTGAAATTAATACAGGCCAAGTGTTTACATATATCATGTAGTTGAAAATGTGTATGCTTTAGTTTAAACTGGTTACTTAAAATGAACCAAAAATCAAACTTTATTTTTTAATAAATTACCCGGTATCGTCATTGATTATATGGAGTTCAGATGATGTTTTCTCGGTATTGAGGGGGTGGGGACATTGAATTGAATAGAAGAGTGAAATTGAACCAGACTTGTTTGCTGCGTAATTAACATTTGTTCAGTTGGTGCAATAATTAAAGTGTACAATTATGGTAGTAATTAAATTGTTGAAGAAACATTTCTAAGTGGGGAATTGTAAATACAATGTACATGTATATGAATTGTTAGTCTTCATGGCTCATAGTTCTCTAGCTGTATGATCATCCTTCAGTGTACAGAATATTCAACTCTGATTTTACCCCATGTTCAAGTCAGAGGGGACCAATCAGCTTTCCTTGATATAGTCACATGACTAACCCCCATTTTACCAACTTACAATTTGTTTGGTGCATGACTTTAACCTCATCTACTAACTGGAATTACATTTCTGTTGGTAATATATATATAAATATATTCTTATATAAACTAGCGTAACCTGTCCAAACTGACCATGGCATGGTTTGGACCAGAATATTGTCCGCTTTATAGAGGTTCAAAACAATGCAAACAGAGACATTGGGATATCTTTAATTTTTTTCAGTTTATGCAGTGTCAGTTTGGAAAGGTTTTGCTGTTCAGTGCAGTAATAGCAAAAATTTAAATAGTTCCATCACAGGAAACGCAGCTCCCAATTTATTTCAATACATGTAGTACAAAAAGAAAAAAAAATTGAGAAATTCTTCGTTGCTTTGTAATCAATTTTGAGAACTACATTTTCCACATTGTGAAAAAATTATTTTGGACAAATACAGGTGGATATGTGGAAATATTCACGATTATAAACTACTATTGCTGCGCTTGTGTAAGCGAATTATTAAAGTGGTGATTGCATTGTGTAACAGGATTATGGTATCGGGCTTTTATACTTTCATTACACAATATATTGGCTTCTTCCATTGATGAAAATCTCCATTTTAATTAAACCTAAAATATCTCCATTGATAGACTCGAAGGTACAATATCATATTTATTGCATTATATAAACAGATAAAGGAAAACAAAATGCGCAATTTGGAAGAAAAAACATTTCCTTCTCTTAACATGATATTTCTGAGATGTGTTGTTCAACATTTACAGGGTTATATACATGTTAATCATCTGATCATTTCATTCATTCTGCTAAAAATTCTAATTGTTGATTAATCTCATCTTTTTTTACGCAAACTTGTTGGTCTATTTACCCATATATTGACAGGTATTGGTATCTCTTCAAGCTATCCATAATTTTAAATAGAAAGTACATTTAGCTTAGTGTTAATAATTGAAATTGAATAAGTGAGTTCAACTTTTCGGTTATTTAAAAACCGTTATGTTAGATCTTGAACTAAGCCTGTTCTTAAGTACCCTTGATTTATCTGAAACTTTTTATGGCAGAAACTGGGTAACCCAAGCAAAAATAATTTCACAGTATTTGATGATGTTGATCTCCGTTAAAACACCAATCTCTGTATTACTTATAGCTTCAAATGGAGGTTAATCTCAACTGAAAACCAATTGGAGATCTTGTTTAGGGTTCTGTTCCTTACATCTCTGTACATTATCATATTTCATGTAGAAGACTTGCATCATAGAGAAACTGTTTACACAAAATCTCATTGAAAGTTTGTAATAAACTTTTCATTTTTACCTACTAGACTCGAGACCAAAAATAAAGTGTGTTGGACTGTAAACCAATTTTGTTCTTGATTCCTTCCATTTTATCATTATTGATTACTTACTCTCATTATCTTGGATCTTTTCCATCACAAAACCAACTAACCACCTCGGACAGTTCTTGGGACTGGGCTATTTCACTCAATCTATTCCCGTTTTGGCCTCGAGCACTTCATGCAGGTCTTAATACCAGAAAAATGAAAAGAACAAAATCACCTTCATATTGGCAGTCTTCGAATGTTTTGTGATGGTGGACTATCAATTAGAACAATTCCGACCAAACTACACATTTTGGTTCTTTTCTAAACTTTGTTTTTGGAATGGCCAGTAAATGTCACTGGTTTCAAATGGCACAGGGTCAAAAACTGTCCAACTTTTAGTTCTCTGTTTTATTGTTCAATTATTATAATTTCTTTATCAATTCTACACTTTCAATTTCATTTAGAAAATCCCATTTTTTTATTTTATTTTACGTAGTTTCCTTATTTGTTTTTCTTAATTTCCTTTTCTTTCTTGAAGGGTCGGCAGTGAACCCGCATTGGCCTATTCGTATGTCCCTGTTCAAGACCCTGTCACGAAGTCTCACATCAACGAAGAAACCATCACAACCCATTTATGAGACTCTTATATGTAGGCCAAACATATAAATCATTACTGCGTGGATTTTCACTATTTTAAATAATCTGACAGTCACCAGTTTCATTAAAGTATAACAAGTTCCATATATAGCCCATCTTTCCCAGGCAAGACGAGTCCTTACACGAGGGCTCCACTAACTTGGGTCAGGATACGCCTCATCTCGAGACGATGTATATAGCCCAGCAATATTATCATTACTACACGTAGTATCGAAGATGCCACAGCCTGGTTCAAACACAATAGCCAGCGGTGATTGTGCAACATTGTTACTCGGCATATCGGGCCCCGGGTATAGGATGTGCAAAAAGTTACTGGGCTGAATACTGTATTGTGTGGTGGATGCACAGCAATGTTAATGCTTTGGACACATACCGGTCAGCTAACAAAGGCACACCATGTCTGGGCAGAACACTAGTGGGTTGTGTATGCACATCATCAATGGGCAGAACACTGTACTGGATAATGATGCACAACAATGTTACTGAGAGGAATACGGTATTGGGTAATGAATGCACAACAATGTTACTGATCGGAGTCTGGTACTGGTTTAGTGAATGCACAATTAAAGTTGCTGATCAGAATCCAGTATTGGATAATGAATGCACATTACTGGACAGAACACTCTACTGGATAGTGAATGCACAACAGTAGTGAGAGAGAACACATACTGGGTAGTGGAAAAGACACAAATGCACATGAAGGCAGGAGTTTGTGCCAAGGTTGAAAAGATAAATAGCCTGTATTGTCCATGTGCTCTGGCAGCATAATACCTTGAAATTAAAGGTCTAAATATTGATGGTCCAACTAGGATGGAGCTGAAAGAGCTTTGAACAAAATTTTTAGGCACTGAGTATGAGCGGCGAGTATTTCATGAAAGAAATGCTAATGATCATGGTGATGGATTTAATGAGCTTGGAACCTTTGATCTTGTTGGACCTGCGTGGATACTATATATGGTATTATGTTCAGAATGGTAAGATTCTCGGATTGTAGAATGAACAATAGAAGAATGAAACACTAATCAAAAGTTTACGTAAATTAACTTTGTCGACAGATTGAAACCGATTTATGAAAGTTTGGCTAAAAGTTTAGTAGTGATATTGCTGAATATTTTAATGAGGACATTCATCAGTTGAATATACAGACTGTTTGCCACATTCTTTACTTGTACTCGAGTTTCCAACAAAAAACGTTTGGTTCCTCATACAAATTTTGTGTATGCTAAATACTGGCTGTGCAAAAGGCTCGAATGCCAATAGATTTAACATCTATTAACATATGAACTCTGATGTCCAGATCGGAGCATTCAGGGTATTGGAGTATGCAAAATTAAGTTTCCTACTGTAAGGAAACTAATAATGATCACTGTTTGATTGGTTGTATCAAACCTATCTTGGGCTCACTTTATTTGAGAATCATGAATCCTGCCTACAATAACGTCTTGTGGACATCAGTGGCGCCCAACGCGGGGCATTCTAGTGGTATAAGACCAAGACAATTAATAGATTGTCACACGAAGTACCGACACGTCACACAACAGACCAACATCTACTTGCAAGAGATTCAAGTGATCTACAGGCAGCTAAAGTAGGAAGGTAGGAATTTGACACATACCAGCACAAGTGATACCATGGTGAAGTTGGAAGTTGAAGAAAAATAAGGAGTTGGAGCTTGCTGTGACAGAGTGTGAAGCAAAGATAAGGAACAGAAGTGAGGAAGCAATAATGAGGTCACAAATAAACCAGACTACATGTAGTATCAGATTTGGAGAACCAATGAATGGTGCAAACTTGCTAACCCATTATGGCAGCTGATGAGAATTGTGTGTGTGCTCTACTTGATTATTAGGTTAATAAATGTCCTTCTTGTAGGATTCAGACACCACTTACGTAAAATGCTTTGAAAATTATACATTAGAATTAAGGCTCTGAAAAGCCAAGAGACATTTTGTCAAGAGGCCATTTGAGAGCACCTTGGGAGTGAGATTTCTGCTGTAGCCAGTTCAAATACTCCTGGATACAACCTCCTTGGAACAGATTGCCATCAATTGCTAATACTTTGCTAAAACATAATGCCATCAATTGGTCTAAATTGGTAATTTTGCTGAAAGCAATTACTGTCAATTGGTCATAAACTGGTAATACATTGTGGGGACAGATTACTTTCAATTTGTGGTAAACTTGTAAAACCTTGCTGGAACACAGTTATCAAATTACTGGTAATACTGTGCTAAAACATTGTGATCAATGGCGAGGAGTCTGTCTGTTCTCGGACCAGTGACTTCAGCTGATTAGCTACTGGGTTGTCTAATTTCACTCTCTGTTATCTTTTAACCAGCTAACCAGCTAATGGTGATACCTGGCATAATTTTATACATGTACTAAATTTTCCCAGTATTCAAAGAAAGTATGCTTAAATACTGGGAAAATATAGTACATATGTATACAATTATGCCAGCGAACATGAACCATTGGTGGTTAACTGGTAACACTTTGCTGATTCGATTGGTGGTAAGCTGATAATACCTTGATTAAATGGATTGCTATAAATTAGTGGTAACCTGGTAAAACCCTGCTGAAACCGGTTGCCATTGACAGACTGGAGCTGAAACTTCGCCGAAACACTGGTTACAAGTTCCTGGTAAACCAGTGAATCTATGGCTTGGCTGTATAGGAGTAAAACAGACCTACATGTAGAACGAATTGCTATCAATTTTCCAGTTAATGGTTCAATTGGTGGTAGATAAACCATGATGAAACTGGTATCCCATTAGAGATAGGGACAGTGACCTTGATTCAATTGGTGTGATATAGGCATACAACTTTGCAGAAAGTGTTGTCAATTCTTGGTTTACCAGTGACATACCTTGCTGAAGCGGTACCAGAATGGTACCGTTGGTGGCTGTATGTCCACTTCGGTACTGATACAGTGCAGATGCAGTCACCGCTATGGTACCATACCGCTCTGGACACGTTTTCACTTTCGGGGAACTTTGGTGTTGAGTGAAACCATCCTGTAAGTTGTTGCTGGTAAAATGGAAACCTTTGTTCAAGATTCTTTCTATTGGTGGTAGAATAATGGAATCTTACTATTTTAATATCGGTTCAGTGAAAGGTCGATGATATTGATTGCAAGTAATTGGTGGTACAGCGGATAGCCTGTCCAGTGGTGTCGAAGTAGTGAAACCTTTGCTTGCATGAAACCATGCTGAAATTGGTTGGTATCAAATCGTGCCGATTAACTCGCTGGAGATGGTGGTTGCTACCAAGCTTGGTGTGACAAAGTAGTGGAACCTTGTTGAAATTGGTTACTATAAAGTGAAACCAAACAGAACGATTGCTGTCGTTCATTGGTAAAGTAGCAAAACCTTGCAGAAATGGATTGCTATCAAAGGATGATGTATATTGAAACCTGGAGGCTGGAGATGGTTGCAATTTAGTGGTGACAAATAGTGAAACCTAATAGAAACTGGTTGCTAGCAAGTAATGTTGAAGTAG
The DNA here is from genome assembly GCA_036873755.1 of Hanleya hanleyi. Taxonomy (NCBI): domain Eukaryota; kingdom Metazoa; phylum Mollusca; class Polyplacophora; order Lepidopleurida; family Hanleyidae; genus Hanleya; species Hanleya hanleyi. The sequence goes on along the minus strand of JAVTVY010039178.1, from coordinate 106,755 downwards.
CAAGAACTCCAATATGAATTATGTTGAAAATGGTTGCGATCAAAGTAAAGTGGTGAAACCTTTCTGAGATTGGCATTTATTGATGATTAACCTCCCTGGAACTGCCGACGATCATTTAGTGAGACTTTTCTTATATTTGTTGGTAAAATATTAAAATAGTGCTGACATTTAATTATCATGTTGAAATCTTTCCAAGATTGGTTGCTGGGTAAAACGTTTACTACACATGTATCACTGTAGTGGTAATTTAAAATAGTAAAACTGAAACTAGTTTCCATAAATGGATGATTATGTGAAACATCATCAACACAGTATGAAGGCCATTGCACTGGGGCTTGTTTGGGTTGATTACCTGGTACAATTATCTGCCAATGCCAGTTCATGATCTACCGGTGCACATTTGTGTGCATCAAGCTAATAATATAAAGTGATATTTATGACCGTGAAGCGGATAACCTTTTCTAGTATTGGCCAAGAGAACAATTAATATTGATATTGCTTTGCATTTTATGTGATACGCCTTTAGTATTATATTGATAGCCAAAACATATATGCCATACTCATTAGTTTCAGAAGTTTTATTTAAATTTAGTTTTAATGTCATTATATTCATAATGTTTGAACTCGTTATTTACTTGTATCCAGTATTTCGAGATTTGTATCAATTTTTTGTCTGTGTATAAATTGTCTCCTTTTTGAACTGGACTATAGAAATTAGTGAGAGAACTGCATGTATAGTCGATAGCCAAAAGAAGTGCAATACTTTCCATCATCACCTTATGGAATTATGAAATTGGCTCAACATTTGAGTGGAGTCCACGACTGAGATACCGTTAGAGAACATTACTGATTCTGTGTTTAGTTTCAAAGACGTTTTATGATGTTTCCAGGATGAGTGGTTAGAAAACATAGCCAAAAGTTATTTTGATATATCTTCATCATCCAATGTCAGTATGTGTTAAACAGACCTTACCAGTGTCCATTGTCTTATGTTGAAAGTATAGCAAATGATAATATCCAGTTATGTGAACTCTGGCCGTCACAGGGCCTATTTTATAGTCCTACGCAAAATCATATTATTTTAATTTACCAAACACCAGAATGGCTAGAAATGTATAACAAGATTGAGGTTTTAAAACTTTTAATTATCATGATCAGCTGTCTATTTATTTACATGTTGGAAACTGGCCCTGAAGGAGATAACTTGACAACCTGAACTAGTAATATAAAGTATATCATAATTATAGAAATTACTAAAGTTTAAAAATATGTTGAAAATTACAGAAATCTCTATTTTCCCAGAATTTTAAGGTTTTTAACTGTACAAAATTTCACCTATTATTTTAAGAAATCAAACTTCAGTATTTAACATGGGGTTCCGATTACTACATGTATAAGATGCTACATGTATAATGGTGGCATATACGCATACTCTGTATTTGGTCATGTATTAATAAATTTCCTGTACAACTTGTGAAATGTTCTCTATTGTATCCTGAATCAACAAATATCTGTCAAAGTGATTCATTGACAAGCTATTTCTCGGTCTTCTGTCGATTTCACATTTTACAGCCTAGGATAGTAGGAAGCCAATTTAATTCACAATACCAATGTTTTAAAAGTTAGGTATGGTAACATTTTAAGTCTGTCATTTAAATTCTTCTCGAGAGGAGAGTAGTTGCTCGTGCTCATCTATTTCTTAAAATTAATTTGAGTCGAGCAGATGTTTGCTCGCTTAAATACTCTAAATTTACTTTGAAAAATTATCGCCTTCTCCCCTTGAAAATCTCGGATTTCCTCATGGCAAGGCCTGAACAGCAGATACGATTGAGGACGCATCCCGTGTGCATTTTACGTGAAGGAAAATGCATTATTTGTGAAGAGAGTAAGAACATAAAACTTTGGAGAAACAATTTTAACATGGTGGCCCGTTGCGGCACCATCTATAGATGGATCGGCACAAAAACATTCCCATATCTTAACTCGAGGGAAGATACTCAACATACCAAATTGGGGAAGAATCTGTGCAGGATTCGAAAAGTTATTGTCCGGAAACTCAACTATAAGTTGGCCCACAGGTGGTGCCACCTTTGGGCGGATTGGTATGAAAAACAATCCCAGGCAAGATCCCTGGAGTCGTGACATTGAAAGTAGTGAATTGAATCTGATCCGTTTTAACAAAAAGTTAACTTGGCCCCATGAGGGGCCACCTATAAGGAGATCGGCATAAAAAATAACCCCAAGCGAGATCTCCAGGAAAGAAGACCTTATTTGAAAAGAATCCATTAAGTTTTTAAAAGTTATTGTTCAGAAACGCAATTTTGAATTGGCCCCAGGTGGCATCATCTATATGCAGATCAGAATGAAAGCAAGCGAGATATTGAGATGAGGTACCCACATACCAAATTTGGAAAGAATCTGTCCTAGTTTTCAAAAGTTCTTGTCTGGAAATGTAATTTCAACTTGCCCCCCAGGTGGTGCTACCTTGGGGCAGATTGGCACGGAAAACGACCCCAAACAAGATCTTGAGGTAATTAGAGACCCACCTATCAAATTTGACCAAAAAAAAAAAATATTTTGGTTTTTCAGGAATTATTGTCAGGAATTGAAAATTCAACTCTGCCCCCATGTGGCACCCGATAGATGGATTGTCACAAAAACAATCACATGATCTTGTTACCTGTAGCTCCTGGACATAATCCTGAATTAATGTATCTGTCATTGGTTTTTTAATCTAACAGCCAGTTTGTGAAATTCATTTGCGAGTGAGACATGTATATATGTTCCAGGTCCAAAAATCACCTTAATGTACAGGATTAATAATAAAACCAGGCACTGAATTTACCTGCAAATGGTTTCAGAGGTTCTGCATTGAGCCAATGACCAGCCACTATTTTGACCTCCAACAGTGACCTTTCTGAGAATGGCTGCGAACCAATTGCTAATGTGCTATCTATGCAAATGAGAATATGGAAATTGGTACCCAAACAGAGACCGCCATTTTACCATAGGTCTAGATGGAAAATTTGCATAAAGAAAGATTGTTGAAAAAATACAAGTTAAGAAATAACGTTTTCATAGGAGTGCTCAATGTTTATTTTACCCGCGGTTAATGTGGGAAAGTTAATAAATTTTAGGGCACGGGCGAAACTACCCAAATTGATTATCAACAAAGATTATAATGAAAAGTTGTAAACATATTTTAAACTTTGACAACCTTTCTCCCCCTTCTTGAAAAAACTCATCCACTGATGCTCCCATCTCGGTTGGCATCGTGCCAACTTCAGTGGATGAGTTTATGTTGTCTCTCAAATGGGGAGTGATACTGTCAGCTGTGTGGAAATATGTCGCTTTGATAATCAATTTCACGATGGAAGCAACAGTTAGACTTAAGAAATTTCATCTTGTATTTGTTTTATTCGATTGTTACTTGTGTGAAAACAAATGTCCCTTTCCTCATTCGACTGAAATGGAATCTCCCAATGAACACCTGCACTGGACGCGTGTTGATTTCACATTTAACCCTGCTAAAATGTGTAATAAATGCACAGTTGGCTTGATGTTATTGACACCAGTGTTATAGAATATCCAGTTTCGGACAAAGCTGGAAAACAATTGGTGTCTTCCCCTAGAGGGAACAATATGCATCACGAATTTGAAGTTGACTGACCAGGCTGACAAAGGCATTCAAAAGTTATTGGACGAAAAAGAAAACTTGGAAAAAGAAGACAAACATCATCCAATGGGGCATTATTACCAGGTACTCGCAGTTGGTTAATTAATTTCTGCTCTTCCTTGACCTAGTTTTATAAATGCAGTTGAACATGTAATGCAAATGCAGTTGAACATGTAATGCAGATATAATTAATCAGGTGTTTATATTAGTTTTCAACTCGAGCCTCAATATGCATGGAATGATTGGATTCTATTTCTTCAACTTATAGGTATGATATTAATCTCCCTAGTATAATCAGTGGCGTGTCCTACTCCTCCTCCGCTTTACTCACTGCACAGCCGGTCGTAGCATGTCCTACTCCTCCTCGTCCGCTTCACTCACTGCACAGCGGTCGCATAGGTGTGGTGCGGGATAGGGTGGGGCGAGAGACCTGGGGTTTTCGCTACCGGAGATTCCATGGGCCAGGCTTGCTCCCTACAGTAGAATGGGTCGACTGCGCATGCACGATGAGTAGTAGTATAGAAAGGGCACGCGATCTCCCTATCCCTATAGGTGTGGCGCGGGATAGGGTGGGGAGAGAGACCTGGGGTTTTCGCTACCTGCGATTCCATGGGCCAGGCTTGCACCTTACAGTAGAATGGGTTGACTGCGCATGTGCGATGAGTAGTATAGAAAGGGCACGCGATCTCCCTATCCCTATAAATTAACCCATGGGGGTGAATGAACCCATGGGGGTGAATGAGCCATGGGGGTGAAAGAGCACTCGTATCTGTAATTCATCATTAAAAGCTTTGTGCTCAATTGGAAAATATATAAGGTAAGACTCTTACATGTATATCAAGTTTGAGAACCTTTTGCATTTTAAATAAAATTTTAATTCAGAGTGGCACATTTATTGTCAAATCACACCATGCACATGTGTTTGATCATCGGGACTAAATGTACATACACAAAATAAAATAAAGCGTACAATTTGGAGAAATAGCGTGTTCAATGTGGTAGCACAAAGAATTATTCCCGGATTGGTGTAAGATAAGACTTCAAAGCATATGTACATTCCATTGCAAGAGTTCCAGATGAATAGCTGTGTGGAGGCCCAGTAGGAGGATGGACCTCAAAACCAATATGGTTCTTCTTTGCCGAACAGGACCTATGGTAATACCTCTAATAATTCAATCAACCCAATTTTGGGGACGGTTTAAAAATCAGCGGTTCTAATAATTTTGAATCACTGATTCTAATAATTTTGAAATAATGATGAAATAATGGATTATATGCATGGTTATGAACCATTTTGTCCACTTCCTGTCTAATAAATTTCATAACCCCCCACATTTTATGGTGGGAAATTTCACTTCCTGTGATTGAATTAGGAGAGGGATTACTGTTCTCTGTGTTTGGTCAACCGGTTTTCACTTCTGGGACCAAACATGGTACAAAACTATCAAATGTTGTCGGGCTAAACTCGCATAACAATCCGCAGTCCTGAAATGTAGCCTACTGCAGGGCACTCTCCCATTGTCTGAGTTTGTCACGTCCTAAGCTGTCCGTGCAACACCCTCTAACTGCATTGTGCAGAAAAACGTTTTGATTGACACAGGGAGCATGTATCTGCATTCGAGGGAGATGGGAAATCCATTCAGTGTATCTTGCAAAAGAATTACGATAAATTATTACACAAGAACACATGGTACAAGAACACATGGTACTGTCTCAGTTAGCTGTGACATGCTGAGCCCACTTTGCTCCGTTTATGAGCGGATGATGCCATGCGCATAAAAGGTGAGCGCCACAATTTTGACTTCAGTGCAATCAGAGGGTATATCTGACAGTAGGTGGTGTACAATCTGATGCCATGAGAATGACGGCAGGGTCTGGGAGGACGTTTATTTTGATTCCCAAGGTTGAATGAGTATTGCACGAGGACCATGGAAGATTGGAACATAATGCCCAGCATCAACTTCAGAAGCATAATTATTACACAAGAACAAAGAATTTAATATTTTGTTTAATTTTTTTTTTACTGTCAGCTCAAGAAATAGCAAACATGGTATCGAATTTATAGACGTCGTCCACGTCTTCCACCCTTTCTGCGAGTACTGTCTGAGGGGATAGGTGTCACATCCTCTGGAATGATTAAAAAAAAAGAAGACTTTTTTGAAAGAATATAACCACACCTGTCATATTATCTTACAAAGAGAAAACATAATGGTAAAGCTTAACATCGCCCATTAGACATAAGTTTTCTACTGTCATGCACCAAATTCCCATGGTTTACTGGACAAGAGTGGAATTGAAAAGAACAGCTCAACTGAACACAAGATATGTCCCTAAACATACACAGGACAACTGGAGAAAAATATGGTTAATTCAACCATTCATTATGCTCTCGGTTAGTAATAGATTCGTTTTAATATTCCATCATCTGTACATATTGACCTGCTGGTCTAACTAATCGAACCACACAAACAGGCGATTCTCAAATTGCAAATTCTAACTTTCACCAAGAGACGTTACAGTGTGTTGACTAGGGTTACAAATAAAAGCTGTGTGAGGTACCTCAAAGTCTACTGAGGATGGCGATAAAGAGAAAACTGTGAAAGACAGTATCACTCTGGTTAAAATTTGACTGGGGAAAACTACCCGCATTCAACTGCAATATAAAAACTTGGAACAATACTAACCATGCAAACCAACTACTTTAAAGCATTTGGAATTAAAATGTTTAGTCGGACATTGAGACCTCGAACATGTCAAAATTCATGGGACATGGTGACCACATAAAGATAGTGCCACGGCACTGTAGCGCTCATCTGGCTATAACTGGAGAAAGTGGCTGCGAGAAATTTTTACTGAAGAACTGCAATAGATGAGTTTCTAACTTGCATTGTCTCCCCTGAACAAAATGGCAACATAGTCGATTTCACAGGAGGTCAAGCTGTAAATTCATGATTGTAATTGGAGGTTATGGAATAAAGGCAATTATACCAAAATATAATGTGTGATTGTCAGTAAGCTGTATAAGCAATAACCAGTAAAAGATAGTGCCACGGCACTGTAGGTCATCTGTCTGTAACTGGAGAAAGTAGCTGTGAGAAATTTTTACTAAAGAACTGCAATAGATGAGTTTCTAACTTGTGTTGTCCCCCCTGAACACTATAAAATGATCCATGCAGTTATTTCCTGGGATTTTATGATAAAGTTTCATGGGAAATTCAAGATGCGGCAATATTGGATTTTCGAAATGAACCAAAAAAAGGTATCTTGCACAACTGGATCACAAGGGGAACCTGTGTATCAACATCCATGCAGTAATATCCTAAGAATTCACGATAACAAAATTTCATGGGGAAATCCAAGATGGCCACCTGGTGGCCATATTGGATTTTTCAATCAGACCATATATGGTATCCTGCACAGCTAGACCCCAAGGGCAGCCTCTGTACCAAATTTGAGAAAGATCCATGCAGTAGTTCCTGAGAAATCACGATAACAATGTTTCATCTGGAAATCCAAGATGGCCGCCTGGTGGCCATATTGGATTTTTCAATCAGACCGCAAATTGTATCTTGCCCAACTAGACCCAAAGGGGAACCTGCGTATCAAATTTGAGAAAGATCCATGCGGTTCTTCCTGATAAATCACGATAACGAAGTTTCATAGGGAAATCCAAGATGGCCGCCTGGTGGCCATATTGGATGTTCGAATCAGAGCAGAAAAGGTATCTTGCGCAACTAGACCCCAAGGGGAACCTCTGTACCAAATATGAGAACGATCCATGCAGTAGTTCCTGAAAAATCGCGATAATGTTTCATCTGGAAATCCAAGATGGCCGCCTGGTGGTCATATTGGATTTTTCAATCAGACCGCAAATTGTATCTTGCCCAACTAGACCCCAAGGGGAACCTGCGTATCAAATTTGAGAAAGATCCATGCGGTTCTTCCTGATAAATCACGATAACGAAGTTTCATAGGGAAATCCAAGATGGCCACCTGGTGGCCATATTGGATGTTCGAATCAGAGCAGAAAGGTATCTTGTACAACTAGACCCCCAAGAGGAACCTGTGTACCAAATTTGAGAAAGATCCATGCAGTAGTTAACGAAAAATAATGATGACAAGATTTCACTGGCAAATTCAAGATGGCCGCCTTGTGGCCATATTGGATTTTTCAATCAGACCACAAATTGTATCTTGCACAACTAGACCCCAAGGGGAACCTCTGTACCAAATTTGAGAAAGACCCATACAGTACTTCCTGAGAAATCGAGATAACAATGTTTCATCTCGAAATCCAAGATGGCCGCCTGGTGGCCATATTGGATTTCTGAATCAGACCACAAAAGTATCTTGCACAACTAGACACTAAGGAGAACCTGTGTATCAAATTTGAGAAAGATCCATGCAGTACTTCCTCATAAATCACGATAACGAAGTTTCATAGGGAAATCCAAGATGGCTGCCTGGTGGCCATATTGGATGTTCGAATCAGAGCAGAAAGGGTATCTTGCACAACTAGACCCCAAGGGGAACCTGTGTACCAAATTTGAGGAAGATCCACAAAGTAGTTTCTGAGAAATTGCAATAACAATGTTTCATGGGGAAATCCAAGATGGCCGCCTGATGGCCATATTGGATTTGTGAATCAGACCACAACAGGTATCTTGCACAACACTAGACCCCAAGGGGAACCTGTGTACCAAATTTGAGAAAGATCTATGCAGTAGTTCCTGAGAAATCGCGATAACAATGTTTCAATAGCAAATTCAAGATGGCCGCCATGGCGGCCATATTTAAAATCGTATCGACACGGCATGAACAAATTCTGGTGTCCTCATTGGGGGGAACATGCATGCCAAGTTTCAGCTTAATCGGCCAAGCGGTTTCAGAGAAGAAGATGTTTACGGACGACGCACGACGCACGACGGACGACGCACGACTGACGACGGACGACGGACAGTCAGGCCATGACATAAGCCCATCGGGCCTTCGGCCCAGATGAGCTAAAAAAACATAGGAATAATATAGGAGGTTATTGTGAAACAAAAGGAGAAATATGGGGAGGGAGGGGGAGAGGAATTTGCTTTATTGTCACACTGAAGGTTATTTCACTCATATGGTGACGGCCAGTAACAATGGTGGAGGAAGCCGGAGTGCCCAGAAAGAATCACCACACGTCAGCAATTAATTGGCAAACTTTCACACATGCACCAGCAGAGGAATATAGGAATATTTTTCTTAAATTACAGGAATTTATAGGGAAGTCTAGGTGCGTAAAAATAAGACAGTTGACATATTACTTTACATAAAACCACTCAGCATGGACAAGAACACTCTACAGAGGCACCGCCAACTTTGAGAAACATGAGAAAATGGAAAATCAACGGGTGAGTCATGGAGGGCAGGGAGGGGGTATCCTCCCCAATTTCTTGAACAATCCAATGTTTTCATGGTCAACCGCTATGAAGAAACAGTACACCACACAAAGGGAGCCGTGTCTACCAACATGAGAGACCAAAGTGGTCATATGGACAAGAGGTCCAACATGAGAGACCAAAGTGGGCATATGGACAAGATGTCGGCCACTGTTCCATTTGTTAACCCTTTCGTACTTATACCGGCCAAAACCGGCCGGCACCGTATCAGGGATTCCGCCAGAAGAAAAAAATCTGGGTCCGCAAATACGAGAGAGCGAAGCGACCAAGTCTGAGGGAGCGTAGCGACTGAAGAGGGAGAGTCCGAGAGGGGGGTTTCCCCACTCGCGGCGGCAGAAGATTTTTTATAATTGCCGTTTAAATTGATGGCCTGAGAGAGCGTCTAGAGATGGATTTTATAATAAAGATTAACAGCAGGAACGTCTGTTTAAAGTCTATTTACACTCTTTGCTACGTATGTATTACCGCGATAATTTGAACTTGGAAGCAGAAATCTTCCGGGGCGATCGCTAACCGAGTCGATACGCGGACGTGGTGGAGAGCACCACATGAACAGATTTTGATAGTGAGAGCTGCAAAACATCATGGCAAACAAAATTATGCCCTCAGATGATCTAATAATATACCCGAATGGTGACAGTTGTTAACTTGACCTTCCAGAGCTTCTACTTTCATTTCCGTGGCCTGCGCTGGAAGAGCAGAAATCTGGCTGGATGGACAGACTGTAGTCGCAAAATGTTAGCTGAAAATGGAGTGCTATCATACCTCGGGAAGCGGGAAATTTTCCACGTGCTTCAGAGAACCGTCAGGTCATTGTCCTAATTCCGGCAATTGCCGTCTTTTCAAATGTGAATTTCCACATGTGTTTTCATTGATATTCACGAAGGGAAGACTTGGAGGGATATAAAGTAACATTTTAAACCTTTAGCTACCACTTTACTTCATAACAAGCAGACCAAAAGGGGAATTTTTATTTCATTCAGTGGGGGGAATGGGTCCGTTGACGGACCCAAATAGACCCTAGCGGAATCCCTGCGTATATACCCATAACGGCCGAAACCGGCCACAATTGACCACCATGTAAAAACATCGCCGCACAGTAAAATGTTCGTCAAGTTGAGAGGTCGTCGGTAGTCCACATCGTTGGACAAGGACATAGTCGACAATATACGTTCAAATTTTATTGTAAATCATGCAATAAACGTATAACAAGTTTATTTTATTGAAGACGTACCTTCCTCGTGATGAAAATTGAGAAAATCAGCAAAGAATTTGCCTTTTTTTTACCATTTTCAATGCAATCGAAATCCCATTTCTCGCTGTAGAATGTGGGAGATATTGGTCTCATTTTAAAGGTCATTTCCGGCTCTTTCGACCTATGATGAGTGATTTAACAAATAACCAACAAAAACGAAGGATTTGATTGGATAGAGATGTCATCATTCTTCGCTACCGAGACCAAATTGACCTCGCCCGGGCTCTGTTAGTATCGCGAAGCTGATTAGTTGAGAATGCGGTCATCATGTGAGACAATGGCAGCGATTGGCCGGCTGTCTGTCTGTATGTCGGTCTTCAGTGCCGAGTGAATTTATCGCCATAGAAAATGGCTCCGTTGGAAACTTTAGCGAGCAGACTGTTGGATTTACAATGGAAATAAAGGATTTCTCAGATTTATATGTCGGATTAAAACCCACAGGGACGATGCACTGGTATTTTAGCACGATCGTCTGGTTGAATTGGGCGAATCCTGAAGAGATTTTTTATGGAAACCATCATTTGGCTGGGACATAGACACACAGTAATGTTGCCAAAATCGGAGTTTTTTTTTAGTTTTCTCGCCTGGTCTGGTTTTATTTTAGACACAAATGGGCAGATATTTTGAAGGACACATTAATTAAAGTATGGCTTTCTGAAAATATATATATTTAGCGGGGTTTCAATCAAGCTACATGCAAATATATTGCTTCAAAAAAAAGACTGTCTATAACAAAATCCTCTCGCATGCATTTATCCGAACATACAAGGCTGACAAATGAGACTATCAGCAAATAGCAAAGGATTAACATGCCAAGTCTTGTTGAAAAGCGGTATCTCCTCTTGCATAAACTATATCCCCCAAAGTGACTCCCAGATAAGCATTTAAGTCAGTCATCTTTACACGCCAACTCCAACGCGAGGCTCATATTATGTTACTATCTAGACTAGGACTATTGGTATTAGTGTGTGTACTACTTCCCGATTTCAGCCAACTTCACTTCGCATAAGGAAAAGTCACGACTCACCAATTCTCCCTATCTTCATGCCTGATCTGGCCAAGGCTCTGAGTGCTGATTGGGCACCTGGGCCAGGAGTCTTCGTTCTGAAAACATACATAAAGTAGATAGAAACATTACAGCAGGGGCAAGGCAGAACATTTTTCTTCTTTTTTTTCCATCTGTGGTTTTTTTTTGTTGGTGAAATATGAAGGCATAATGTTATTCATTTCTACAATGAACCAATTAAACAATTCGAATGATGAAGACTTTGTCAAGTAGTGCATGTGATGTGATGTAAATTGTGCTGTCATACATTGAGGAAAGCAGCAGCATAGTGTGGTGTAGAAATATATCATCCAAAATGCAGCCATTCTCCTGCAGACTTGCCTTTGTGTGGTCAATATTTTGCCCCCAACGGCGGAGATGGCGCTCTGTGACTGTAGGGTGACGGGTAATGTGCTAGGGTGACAGGTAATGTGCTAGGGTGACAGGTAATGTGCTAGGGTGACGGGTAATGTGCTAGGGTGACGGGTAATGTGCTAGTATAAACCAAAACACAGAATTGTGCTGACATCATTATGATATAGGCCCTACAATGCCAAGACATTATCCCAGACACACAATGGTCATATGGCCGACTCCCACATCGGATAGGACCTTTCATCTCGAAGAAATGAATGGATATGGTTCGAAGTCAGTGATCCTTCAACGATTTTGATATTCATATGCATCAAAATGCCCTGATCAATCTTCAACTTCCTACACCTTTTTCTAGTCAAAATAGAAAAAAAAAAAAATACTTGCAAGAAAGACAACCCAGATTTGGTGTGCTAGTCACCATGGCTCAGTGGTAGATACGTGCCAACTGATAAAAACTCATATATTCAAACCTTTCCCGGGGAAACTTATCTGGTCTCATTTTCTCACAAGAGAAAAATGCTGGACATTTCCAATGTCCAATGTGTGAAATCACACGAATAACCAACTGATCCAGTTATCAATGATCCAAACAAGTAATTGATTGCTGTGCTGGTGGTCCATGTGTAGTATCTGCAGCTGAAATGTACATGACCTGGCCGTCATACATTTCAATAACTCGAAACAGAAAAACATAAAAAGGAGATAAAAGTGCCCGTAACCCCTAACCCTAACCCACAACCCTAACCCATCTACATGTAGATGAAGGATGAAACTGATCTTGTCAATCTTGAGCTGACCATGAAGAGGAATCATTCATTAATAAATAGATGCAATGTAAATGATGTGGAACGGCCAATTAAAAAAAAAAGAAATACTTAGACAAGGGTGCCAGTGCAAACCGGGGTTGATACATACCCGGATAATAGCTATTTTTTTATCTTCGAGACAAATCTTTTTAAAAGTTTGAACTTTGCATAAATGCACATAGTAGGCAGCAATAACTGTGTTGTAGTGCCCAAATACTGTTCAGGAGAAAAAAATTACATCTGGCTTCAGTTATCCCTTAGATATTGTGCTCACAAGCAAATATGACTGCTACTTATATTTTGACCTTAGCGACCTTTGAAAATAGGTCAAGGTCAAGGTCAGCACAAAGTGAACATGACCATGAAGCCTTCATAAGGCAACATTGTGCCAAATATCCAGTCTCCAACTTCCTGTTCTTGAGATAGTACCAGGCACTCTGATATGCTCAGACGAAGGCGAGTGAAAAACACATGCCTGACATAGCTCGAGGGGTGTGATTAGCACCCCCAAAATCACACGCCTGAAAGACGTTCAGGAGTGCGTTCGCAGACTTTTTTTAAACACCACAAGACGTAGTCCACGTACATTTTCCCCTTGTCGCCCTGAGAAATATCAGAGCCGATGCATGAGAAATTGCAGTTTCAAATGTAGATAACTCGACTGTATCCAACAGTTGTCATAACAGAATTCAGATATATGGTGAAAAAGAAACAAGAGATAGAAACAGATCGCCTTCATGTCGACAGCAGTCCTCAATTTTCCGCCATACTTGACAGGACAGGAGTCACGTAATAACACGAACCATGTTCCCAGTGACTCCGTCCCATCATGGCTTGGTTCTGCTATGGTATAAACGCTCAGTGAATTCGGTAAAGAAAGAAACTATGGGATCGGGGTTGTAAAGTAACTTCCGTGTTTCTCAAGGGAGACGACTGTGTATGATTGCTGGGCATCACAATTTACGAAGATTGAAAGTGGAATTCTAAGAGCAGGAATACGGTTTTCATTTTATTTTTTTACAAAAGATGAGGCGCGCGGAAAACACATGCCTGGATTTTTTTTCAGGAGCGTGATGGTGCATGCGAGCGATCGCGTGCCTCAAATCAGAATGCCTGTACTACATTCACCAAGCTTATTCACATTTTGACCTGTGACTTTTAAAAATAGGTAAGGTCAAGGTCAGTCTGGAGTGACGTAATATAATTGTGTGTGAGGTTCTTATGTTCCACATGCAAAGATACACTTGCCTGTTTCCCCCAGTTGCCCTCAGTTTGATGTGTAGGGCAGTTATACCCAGTTGTTTACAGCGCTCAGCCACGTCTTGAGCTGCCAACATGGCAGCGTATGGGGAGGCCTCGTCTCTGTCGGCCTTCACCTTCATACCGCCTGTTACTCGGGCTATTGTCTCTCTGCAAACATACAGGCAATGTCAATATAGTGAATTAACCAATTCAAATATTCAGTTTATAGTGAAGGTTCATAGGAACTCCAAAGCATTACAGAACTTCTTCCAGATACGGAGCATTTGATTGGCTCGTTCATATACACGCGCTCAAGAGCAATGCATTCATATGACGTCAACAAGGGAAATGACTTTACTGCCATGGCGTCACAGGACGAAAATGTATCACTATCAGTTGTGATGACAACAATACAATTTCAAAGCTGCTGTATGGTTTCCACATCTTCATACACAAGTCGACTTCTCCATTCACACTTAAAATCAACCTTGATATATCGGATCACTGAAAGCATTTAAATCCAAGGTGTAAATTTCATGTACAAACCAGAGACGAGCCAATCAGAACATATTCACTGACTGTGTAGGGTGAGGTACATGTATTCAATCATTATATTACATCATTCTTGCTTATATCAGGGCATGAAATATTGAAAATCATCAACAGGACATTTGTCCTGCTAGGCAAAAAAGTTACAGGACATACTGATTTTCTGCAGGACATTTTTTCATCGGCATTTTATCAATTGTCATTCAGATTATATTATTTAAATAAATTCCAAAATTAAACCATTAAATAATTCTGAGTTTGTTTTGACTTCATTTATTCCAAGTTTACCACATTATTCTCACATTACATGTAATTCCTACGAAGTGGGCTACCATCTGCAAATTGTCCGGTAGTCAGAGAGACCATCCGAATCCTTTCGTCGGCAAAATAAGGAGAACCATTGATATTAGAACCTTGATTTTTTTGCATGAAGGTGCATTAGGGGACTGTTACCAGCAAGTTCTGAGCTGACCTACTTTTGATGAAAATTTCTGGTGATTTTTGATGAAAATTACTGGTGATTCTGACTTGGGCTGTGCCCATCTTAATATTGGCAGGATTTTAACTTGGGACGGGGTGGTTCCCAAGAGTTCAGTGTGCGTCGGAGTCTTAATGCCTACCCTACTTCGTAGGTCCTGTGACGTTAAGACACACTGCCATGTAATCATTGAGGAAACAAATCCAACCTGGTATGCCAGTGTAAATTAACAAAGTCGTGTATGGAACATCCGTCAGTTGTACAGACCATCATCTGCGAGTCCTCCTTGTACTCTAACCAAGACGGATGAACGCGCCATTCAGCTTTGAAGTTGCGCGCAACACCAGCTGACGTCGACGGAGAATCTTTTGTTACTCTCTGACGAGCTGTTACGCTCTGATTTAATCTTCGAGCTGCCTTTTTTCCCCCAGAAGAAGTGAATCCAAATTTGAACAAACCCGCCATCTTTAGACAGTGCGAGAGGAATTGACATAGATGCGAGTCGATGAGCTAAAGGCTGTGCAGAACTGGGTTTCTTGCAGAATGACGTGACCCGCTGCGGTCCAATGAAAAATGTTTTAATCTTATCCCGCTAAATAGGTCACTGGGAAAGCCCCGTCGTAAACAAAAACGACAGCGGATTTTTACAACGGGAAAACGTAAAGCGATTTTTCGATAGCAGTGAAACATCGTGGAAGGTACTAAAAATGATTTTTCCCTAATCGCTTTGTTTCTCAGTCTGCCAGACACTGAAACTGTCGGACAATTGTCCGAGTGCCGAAAAATATTGCCGGACAAGTCAATTTTCTGTGGGACATGTCCGGCAAATAGATAAGACATTTCGAGCACTTTATATGGTGTTAGGGGTGGCCAGATATATATGCCACCTGATCAATAACCCATTCATACGGCATGTTTCGAAATTCAAAAAGACTTGTCAATGACATTTCGGGTCTATTTTAAATGCCTTTGAACAGAGCCGGTGGGCTGATAATAAGCATGATAAAGCTAATTTTAAGTGTGAACAGAGAAGTCGTCTTATGTATGAAGATCCATGAACATGAAGGAGCTAGGTCGGCTCATACATGATTACATACGTGATGGCACAACTTTGATCAGGAGATAGGATCAAAAATCCAAAACTTTTATCATCGACCTTAATGGTACCCGTCCGGAGACTGGGAAGTATAGACAAACAGTCAGATAGACATCATTGTGGCAACTATATAGAGCTTCTACAGTCACAGAGCTACAATAAAAATCATAATGCTTTCATACTTCAAATATTTTTAAGGCCTACTGAAGGCATAAAAAAGACATCTGGCTAATACTACTCTATTTGTATTATCCCCCGGGCCCTGTTGCCCACTATGGAGATTGGACAACAGCCTCACAGGATCTGTGTTGAGAAATTAAAAATTCTAAAAAAGGTACTTTCCTACAAGTACAATCCTCAGCGAGGCAGGAGAGTCCAAGTAGTGCTCTGCATTTCCCTTATCATACGAGTATGGAGCGAACGAGTGAATGTGGTTTAACATCGCTATCAAAAAATTTCAGCTATATCATGACGGCAAAGGGAGGGAGGGGGAGAGCAGGGGTACGTGCTTGTAACAGCGCAGATCTGGTGCTGCCATTTTATAGTGCTGTCCCACTGAAATATCATGCCATAGGTAGACAGGACACTCGCCCAGTCACATTATATGGACACCGAGCGAACCAGTCCTTGTTCTATCCTCTTATGTTGAGCATAAGCATGATAAGCGAGGAAGCAATAAGGCCGTGTTAAATTGATTCCTTGTTTCTTGACAACCAAAGCGGTAAAGCGGTAAACACAACACAACAGCCATTTTCAACACAAAATTTTGATTGAGGATTTTCAGAACACTGGCCATTATTTTAGCTCAATAATAGTGCATTTCTTTAGTTTCTCTATTGACCTCAGAAAAATTGGGCATAAGATCACAAGAAAACATCACGCCTGCAAATATACCCACATCGGTTGGTCATTGATCTAAAAACTGATTTGAACACCCCCTAGATCATGTATTAAAATAAAATGATAAAACAAACACAGCACTATTCAATTTTAATCACAACCCAAAAAACTTCAATAAACAAACTTCAATATGGTTTATATATGTCTAGTCCATATTACAGTTGTTTTACTTTCACTGAAGCACTTTTAAAAATACAGCCACATGACAGCTGAGCTCATAACATACCAGAATACAATAATATTAATTTGGCAATCAGTTTTTGCCTTGCATTTTCGTATTAAGAAAAAAATACCTCAAATTAAATATTAAAATAAATTAAATATCTCTTTTTTCATGCCCGTGTGAGTGTCCATATTGAAAAAAAAAACTTGAACAGCGCAAAATCAGTCCATAGATCATAGGAATCTGAACAATATTTAGAGTATTCTGTTTTACTGACTGTCAGTCCATTCAACGCTTTCGTTTTGCACCTCTGGTACGAAACCTTGGCAACAGCTGGCAGACGTCACATGTTGGATGGCCCTCACTGGTTTGCCCAAATGCAGGCAGTGTCGCCACAGACGAAACAGCGTATCGGAAAATGGACCCTCTTGCTGTAATAATCAGGCATGAGAACAGCTCCCCAAAAAAAAGACTGATGATGTTGGTGAAGGCACAACGTGCCTGAACGCGAGGGCGTGCCCGAGCCGGGGGGAAAGTGCGAAAGGGGAGCAGCGCCCCCCTTTCGCCCGTAAAGCTTTTTGGATAATATGGGTCATTTTGGTGGCCTCACAGGAAAGGAAATTTGAATTTTTTAGATATACTACAGCACATATGTAGACAGAATCAAAGCTTTATTGCCATGCACCCACAGTATGCATGGTGCCCTGTAATATGGTGGTTCACATTTGATATTTAATAAGCCCCACTCCCCAGGGATCCTGGACCTTGTGAGTGTTAAGTGTAATAGGAATACAGAATAATGAAAAATTTTGAGCTAAAAAAAAAAAAATAAAAAATAAATAAAATAAAATAAAAAAAAAATAAAATAAAAAAAAAATAATTATATATATTAGTCTTTGGCTAAAATAATATAAATGCCCAGAAGAATGATGCATACAATAATATAATAACTTTCAATGCCCAGAAGAATAATGCATACATTCTATTAAATATTGTTCACCTGTCTGTCTCATTTCTTTCTCCCTAAAGGTTATTGAGGTATATAACAGAATTTCTCCAGAGTTACGTCCCTTCTAAAGTAACATAAAAGGGGACACAACTTCGCAACATGACTGAAATATTGACTCACGTTTTTCAACAGAGAACAAGTTAATTCTTTATACGGGCAATATTTGTAAATGGTAATCAAAATAACATGATGGCTTGAATTATCTACGGATATAAACCTATTGCATCGATAGATAAGGCCGTCGATGACGATGGATGGAAGGGTCTGACAGCGTGTAAATGTTCACGCACATGCCAGTCGTTTGACGACCGATAACGACTGCCGAAAAGCGGACCGAGCTTTGGGCTCTTGTTCCCAGTGCGTTCCAGTCCTGTCCAGTCTGCCTATCGCGTTAAATGCACGTTCATTTTGCGGCAGACGAGTCCACAGGAACAAGGTTCGTCACACACCACCACGACAACAGATTACCAAAAATGCGATCAACACTAGATATCGAAAATTGACCCGGACATCTTCCGAGAACGTGGGCAAGTCATAAAGTTTTTACCACCCCCCCCCCTCAAATATTTTCTCACCGGATTTACACAGATCTCAGAAACGTTATTTTCGGGAGAAAAAGGACGGAAATCCGTCTAAAGACGGAAGATTCTCATGCCTGAATAATGGACTGACACATCGTCTTCATAGGTGATATCATCTTCACTTGACAGGAAGACACATGGAGATTCAGAGACAGCAAACATATCGGTCCGGTCGCCGCCATATTTCCCCATAGGACAAAAGGCTGTATGAGCGGCGTTCATCGATCGGTTTTTGCGAGAAAGATCAGCCAATGGAAAAGAGGGTTACATTCATATATCTCTGCATCAACCACGTGGCATACTGTATGGGTATGGGCGATGTTATCGGATACTGATGTACTATCAATGATTTCATAGCGAAGGATAATGAATTTCCAACATTGTTTTAATATTGAGATATTTAGTTGGGGGTATGATGTAATAAATATCTGTTGACTATATCACCGCAGTTTTGCACAGCAAATGCTAGATTTCAACTTATGAATCGCAAAATTTGGATCAGCAAACTACCACCAAACTATGCTAATACTATGACTCAAATTTCTTTTTATTATTACATTTACTTTCCACGGTGAATAGAATATTTTTATTCTCCCAATTCAGTTAAATGAAATTCCCTTTCTTGTGAGATGTTTATTTTTTCGTCAAATCTCACTCAACACGTGTGCGCGAGCTAGGTGTCCGATAATATTGCCTTCTCCGTCCGATAACATCGCCTGTACCCGTACATTTTCCATCACCGAATTTCAAATTTATTTCAAAAAATCTACTAGTAAAATGGACACGACTGTAATACCAATAAATCTCAACCAAATTGCATTCGATTCTTCAGAATACAGCCGACTCTGCACGTGTGTGGCTGCTATGCTGTACTGAATGGTTTTGTCAGATGGATTTCTGACACTCGCGGGAGCAACAACAACAACGCCAGCATGCAGCAATATAATTTTTTTGACAACGAGCACAATTCTGAGACTGTTTGAACGTTTTTAGTCATTATCGACAAACAGATACACAAAACCATGCTAGCTAATCCATAGACTATAAAACGACAGTCTTGTTTAGTGTATTTTTTGCCCGAGTGGAATTTTTTTTTTTTCGTCAGTTGAATTTTTTCCTGTGTTGTAAAGCTATGCGGGCGATTTTGGCATGGGCAAACCTAAGCGCGCGCGGGAAACAATGAATCAATTTAACACGGCCTAAATTCCATTTTATCAAGTCATGGATGACAATAACAATCACTTACTTGCCCGACAAGTCTGTCACATGGACAAAGGTGTCATTGAAACTAGCAAATATGTGGGCTACGCCAAAAACATTTTCCCCCTCTACAACTTGGGGTCCCAGGGAGACTTGCTCCGACTGCTGCTGTGTCTTTCCTTTACGTGGGGCCATTCTGTAATGAGAACAAATAAATCCTTCACAAATGGTTCTGCCACATGCATATGAGAGTATTTACGCACATTTGATTGTGGAATGCGATCCTACAAGTGTAGCACAGTTCATGTTCAATAAATTATACTAGTATCAACTCGCAGATCTATACATGATTTAGTGCGCTATAGTTCAAGTTCGGTTTGTAATTTTCCCCTTTGAGAGAGGCACCTCCTTACGGAGTACATATCAATATACAATCAATTAGGAACCACTCAACATTTTATAGCTCAACTATCGTGCTGTGAAGTGAACATTTATTATACAATTCTACAATTGGACGAACTACTATCCTGAAAGTACATTTATACAATTCTACAATTTGGACGAACTACCATCCTGAAATAATAATGAGCTTTCCCAAACACATTGCACTGCTTTGCTAGTGATCCTTGGGTTTTTTGCTCGAAGGTTAATGATGAAATGCGAAGCTATCAGATTCTCCTTTTACCCCTCAAGCAAATTTGACCTTGGGGTATTTTCATCATCATGTACAAGGGAGTGACCCCTGGTCCTTTGATTGTACTGTGAAGTTAAAATTGGGTCCAGTTCAGGGTCATAAACACCTGTGAACATTTTAAAACTTCTGATCATATTATCTCCTCCAGAGTACAGTACACTTTGACTTACATCTGTTCGTCCATATATCTGTCTCCATTGGAGGAGGAGAGTATATTGTAGAAGGAGAGTATATATAAATATTAATACCATAATTAAGAACTGACCAACAACAAGCGCCTGTGGGTAGCAAGGCCCATGTTGTTGTTGTTGCGAAAATTAATGTTCGTCTGCTAGTTATTTTCTTCCAAGAAAATGTAACAAATTCCATAAATCATATGATGAATTGAACTGGCCAACTTTAATTTGCCACTTTTCAGATCTATATACCGATCATTTCATTCGTTCCTCATTAATAAGTTTTGTTTTCATCCGATCATTGGTGTAGTTTATCGTGGACAGATATCTCACATGGGGGGTCACCAATAGAACGGTAGTGTTTGTGCATTATATCTCGGTGGGGATCAACCAACTTAAATTTTTCTCTTCTATGAATTTTAATAATATCTAAAAGTCATAAATGAAGAGCGTGAAGTGAAAACAAAATAAGATGAGTCTCGATTTAAATTGACAACATACTTTCACCACACGTTTGGAAATGGCGAACATCAAAAAGAGAGATTTTGCGAGATTATACGAGAAAAACTTGATTGACGTATTCGACCGAATATTTCCGGAAAGACACGAAGTCCGTCTAGAACGGGTTTTGTTATTGTTGAGTACTCAACATGTTTTCATGTCATTATAGACCAATATTTTTCTGGCTTTCGTTTGGGTAAAACGTATTTAATCGACTCTGTTCCAACATAGAAGAATGGTTTTCCAATTTATTTGTCGGTAGAGGCGTTTATTCCTCTCTCAAGTCCCAAACGTCAAATTTTCACCAGGCCTTGGGAGACAAAGTATTGCTGACAGTGCCCTGGCTGAGCTTGCTGTTTCAAGTTGCCTGGTCGCCTGGTCGAACTGTAAGTCTTCCAGTTCGCTCCCGGGAGCAGGATGGACTTCATGTTTGACTGGGACAACGAGGGAGATCGATTTTCTTTTGAAGACAGTGATCGTTTTGAGGAAGACTCTCTATGTTCCTGGATAAGTGAGCCCGAAAGTCTCTGCAATAACTGGAGAGGTTGGAAAAAGCAAAATGGAGGCCAGTCGAGCCCCTTGACCCGTCAGTGGGGTAATGTATTTTCCTCACTTTATCGAATATATACTGCACACTAGTACACATACAACACAAGCCACTCAAATTTTATTTAGCACCATGCAGCACCATTTTATGTCATGATTGCCCCAACCTTTTATAAATTCTCAAGTTCAGATTTTGACATTAATCTCCAGGCTATGTGAATGCAGCCACAAAGACTGCAGTGCACAGGTATAGGCTATATTTATCTATCTCTGTGGCAGGCCTGTTTCATACAGTATAATCAGACTCAGTGGCTTGATAATAATAATAACTACTGTCTGTCTCACATTACGACATAACATGATTTTTGGGGAAATAAGCTTATCGGAGCCAATTTCTCTCAGAGCACTGACATTTCGTACATCATCTGAACATTATTTGTGCATTTTTATCCTGAAATTTCATGAAAATCCAGCCTAAACGTGGGTCAAATTCACCAAAATGAATTTCGCCCTGACATTTTTGCATGTTAAATTATGACGTCATAGCGGCCAGTTCCAATGTTACAACATTACAAGCCCAACTCTGTTGTGCTTTGAAAATAACATGCGAGGTATTGGAGATTTTCTTTGATTCTGAATAGATTTCTTTGAAATTTCAGATTAAAAATGCACAATTTCACTGCTCTGAGAAAACTCGGTACCGATATATGGGTGTTTATATGCTAAGGTGTAACAAATATGGGACACTGAAGCTCAAAATATAAAATAGACTACAGCTCTTCTTCTTTACATTATTTGATGGCGATATATCTCTCAGCTATATTAAAATTATAGAGTTAACATAGTCTTCAAGTGTGTTAATATTCTCAGACCTGTTTTAGTACAACATCACTAAAAATGTTGGACAAACACAGGACGGAAAATGGGGGGTAAAACAATACATAATAAGGGAATAGAAAATGGATTTCTACTGCAAGGGGACTTTTAGGACAGTATTTTACATATATGAACACTTTCAGTGTTTGATTTGAAAAATTTAACGTATCTGTGAAGAAATTAGTACAAAGCATGACAAAGTGTCGGACAAACAAAGACGGAAAAGCTGATGGAAACGTATCTTTTTTTAAATTAATAGGCATTTAATTGAAATAAACTATGTTGAAAATTATAAAGTTATGTGAAGAATACAAGGTTCTTTAACTTGATATGAAAATAAGTTAGGGCTAGTTGGACAAACTAAGACGGACAATGTTAAACAAATGGGGAGGAAAACCTGTCCGTCTTTGTTTGTCCGACATTTGAAAATACTACAATTATGAATACCACAAACCAAACAGTGCTTCGGTACAGAGAAGAAAACACTGTGTATCACTATAAGTGTGTATTTTGATTGTCTGCTCTGAATATGCACTCAGAATATGCTGAAAATTTACTTATGTGTCGGACAAATGAGGACGGATTATGTCGGACGAACACTGGCAGGCAATGGAGACGGACACTGCATTTTGGTAGTGTACAGCTAAAGTACATGGAATGGAAGCATAAAATTTGAGGCATGTGTCACCCATCACACAAGCAAGGGGCATCACAAACCCCATGAAATATTACTGCAAATAAAGTTAATTCTGTTCTGTTCTAATACAACAAATTGTTCGTAGTGTGAGTTGGACTTTACGTGCATTCCCTTCCCTTGATGTTATTGAGATTTGTAGTGGAAATGTGTTGACAACGTCAAATAACTTAGCGGTCATATAAAAAACACGCTTCTACACTAATTGTCCCCCGCTACTTAGTAGGGGGGGGACTTAGAAACACCGATGTCCGTAATTCCGTAGTTCCGTAATTCCGTGATTCCGTAATTCCGTAAGATTTTCTTGTCCGGACAATAACTCGTGAACGATTCAACCGATCAACTTCAATCTTGGGGTGTGCCTTGACATTGGCGAGAGGACGGTTGGGATTGTTTTTCAGCAATGTGCGTAATCCAATATGGCCGCCGTCAGCCATTTTGGATTATAAGCAGTACGATCTTAGATTTTCTTGTCCGGACAATAACTCGTGAACGATTTAACCGATCAACTTCAAACTTGGGGTGTGCCTTGACATTGGTGAGAGGACGGTTGGGATTGTTTTTCAGCAATGTGCGTAATCAAATATGGCCGCCGTCAGCCATTTTGGATTATAAGCAGTTCGATCTTAGATTTTCTTGTCCGGACAATAACTCGTGAACGATTTAACCGATCAACTTCAAACTTGGGGTGTGCCTTGACATTGGTGAGAGGACGGTTGGGATTGTTTTTCAGCAATGTGCGTAATCAAATATGGCCGCCATCAGCCATATTGGATTATAAGCAATTGGATCTTAGATTTTCTTGTCCGGACAATAACTCATGAACGATTTAACCGATCAACTTCAAACTTTGTGTGTGCCTTGACATTGGTGAGAGGACGGTTGTGATTGTTTTTCAGCAATGTGCGTAATCTAATATGGCCGCCGTCAGCCATATTGGATTATAAGCAGTTGGATCTTGTCCGGACAACAACTCGAGAACGATTCAACCGATCTACTTCATATGTGGGGAATGCCTTGACATTGTTGAGAGGAGGATTAGGATTGTTTTTCAAGGACGTGCTTGATCCAATATGGCCACCATCAGCCATACTGGATTTCATTGGATTTTAAGCAGTTTGATCTTGTCCGGACAATAACTGGAGTACGATTCAACTGATCTACTTCAAACTTGGGGAGTGCCTTGACATCGGTGAGAGGACGGTTTGCATTTTTTTTCAGCGATGTGCATAATCCAATATGGCCACCGTCAGCCATATTGGATTATAAGCAGTTGGATCTTAGATTTTCTTGTCCGGACAATAACTCGTGAACGATTTAATCGATCAACTTCAAATTTGGGGTGTGCCTTGACATTGGTGGGAGGACGGTTGGGATTGTTTTCCAGCAATGTGCGTAATCTAATATGGCCGCCGTCAGCCATATTGGATTGTAAGCAGTTGAATCTTGTCTGGACAATAACTCGAGAACAATTCAACCGATCTACTTCATACCTGGGGAGTGCCTTGACATTGTTGAGAGGAGGATTAGGATTGTTTTTCAAGGACGTGCTTAATCCAATATGGCCACCATCGGCCATACTGGATTTCATTGGATTTTAAGCAGTTTGATCTTGTCCGGACAATAGCTGGAGTACGATTCAACTGATCTACTTCAAAACTTGGGGAGTCCCTTGACCTTAGTGAGAGGACAGTCATGTATTATGTTTTATGGATGTGCATAATCGAATATGGGTGCCATCTGCTGTATTAGATTATGTTAAGCTCATCAGCGATATCTCCATTTTCAAATCATACTCTTATCAATGATATGAGATATCATCGACTCCAAAAAATCGACCATAGAGGTCCATGGCCCCCGCAGCAGCAGCGCCAGTTATGGTGGATGTAATCCACCATAACTGGTGCTGCTAGCGGGGGACATGGACCTCTATGGTCGATTTTTGCTCCTTTGATGGATTTGATGGTCCATTTGATTACAATTCAATATTAAAAATCGTAATATGTACTCATGCTGGCTTGTACTGATTTTCTGGACAGATCTCGATCACGGCTATTGACCCGACTTATACATGTAGTTTCAGTATTCTCTGACTTGAAACTGCCGGGATTTCCAGCATGAAAGATTAACTCAACCACCACGTAACTCGACCACCACAGGCCTTAGAAGTGCCGATATACACCTGAAAATATACTAGATAAAAGCAGAATTGTATAAACATTATAGTAAGATCAACAAATAGCTGTAATTCCATTTAGAATGCACGTAATTGAGCCGGCCAGGCACGGCCAGGCAGCCGGCCAGACAATAGCACGACCCCATTTTCTGTTGAACGATCAAATGTCAAGTTAAGGACTGGTCGTTTCCTTCCATATATTGGAGTTTGAATACCCTGAGAAACTGTGGATAATAAGCTTCGTACCTTCATCGTTAGCCACTGCCACAGTCCGTTTGATCATCTGCATTGAGTTTGCATGCGTCATCCTTATGCGCTGAGGTCTGTATACTCCATGACCGGGTCCTGCTAAACACCGCTCAGGACTGCCCGGAACTGCCCGGGACCACACAGACTCGAAGGTTCAACTTGACATTCTGTATTACTTTCTTCTGTGGATCATTCCACGTATAACACTTGACAGGGTAGCTTTCCATTTTTTTAAAATTCAAAGTCAGAGGATGGAAAGCCCGACATCGCTCCCGTATTGCCGCTTCCAACTCGCAAAATTTTGAGTAAAAAAATTGGGAAGCTCCACATTGCTCGAATATTTGAGCTTTATGTAATTTGAAAGTGAGATGGAAAGGGGTTTAACCCTTTGCTACTTGCTGATAGTCTCATTTGTCAGCCTTGTATGTTCGGATAAATGCATGCGAGGGGATTTTGTTATGGACCCTCTTTTTTGAAGCAAGATATTTGCATGTAGCTTGATTGAAACCCCGCTAAATATATATGTTTTCAGAAAGCCCATACTTTAATTAATCTGTCTTTCAAAATATCTGCCCATTTGTGTCTAAAATAGAATCAGACCAGGCGAAAAAAAAAAAAAAAAAAAATTGATTTCGGCAACATACCGTGCGTTAGTATGTCCCAGCCAAATGAGAGTTTCCATAAAAAAATCTCATCACGATCGCCCATTTCAACCGGACGATCGTGCTACAATACCAGTACATCATTCCTGTGGGATTTAATCCGACATATAAATCCGAGGAACGCTTTATTTCTATTGTAAACCCAACAGTCGGCTCGCTAAACTTTCCAACTGCGCCATTTTCTTTCCGACGCACTGAACACCAACACACAGACACACATCCGGCCAATCACTGCCATTGTGTCACACGATGACCGCATTCTCAACTAATCGGCTTCGCGATACTAACAGAGCCCGGTCGAGGTCAATTTGGTCACGGTATCGCAGAATGATGACATCTCTATCCAATCAAATCCTTCGTTATTCAATCCTATCCAATCAAATCACTCATCAAAGATCGAAAGAGCCGGAAATGACCTTTAATATGAGACCAATATCTCTAACATTCTACCGCGGGAAATGGGATTTTGATAGCATTGAAAATGGTCAAAAAACGACAAATTCTTCGCCGATTTTCTCAATTTTCACCACAAGGAAGGTACGTCTTCAATAAAATAAACTTGTTATACGTTTATTGCATGATTTACAATAAAATTTGAAGGTGTATTGTCGACTATTTCCTTGTCCAACGATGTGGACTACCGACGATCCTCACTTGACGAACATTTTACTGTGCGGCGATTTTTTTACGTGGTGGTCAATTGCAGCCGGTTTCGGCCGTTATGGGTATATACGGTGCCGGCCGGTTTTGGGCGGTATAAGTACGAAAGGGTTAAGCTGAAGCTGGACACCACTCCCGTATTTCAGCTTTCCGTCGTGCAAAATTGGAAGTATCAAGTTGGAAAGCTCAGAACTGAAAGCTTCCATCTTTTGCATTCCAAAATTTATGTCCCCGGGCGGTTCCGGTCAGTCCCGGGCGGTGTTTAGCATGACCGCCATAACCATCTTAGTGAAGTTGGACACGGTCTATAGCCTATAGATTGTGAAAATTTCCATTACATGTACTTCTGCCTCTAACGGTCCCAACAATCGGTTCTGCCTATCTCACTCACAATTTTTGAACTGAAAAAGCTATCGGATCCCACAAACCAACACGTCAACGGTTGATCTCAAGGTCAACTGCTGACGTCATGAATGATTCGGGCGGGATAGCAGTTGTAACAGGTCATATGTTGGTTTGTGGGATAGGTTTTTCAGTTAAAAAATAGCGGGTTAGATAGGCAAAACCGATAGTTGGGTCATCTCTCAGTAGTGGCAGAAGTAATTTTTTTACAATCTATCGGCAGCTATGCAGAGAGAGATACTGAACAACTAAGACAGGTAAAAAAAAGTTGGGTTTAGAGCTTTCAATGTCCGATTTTCAGAATCGGTCTTAAAGGCATTTCTGTTCTTCACTTTATGTACAGTGGTACACGGTAGTATGTGGTAACAACAACAACATCGTTTCAACGTCAATTAATCAGCATTGCAGGGCTTCTTGTTAAGAATTAGTGAGCGATTTAAAAATAGCTTAAGTCCATATATTTTTTTATTTTTCATTTAACTTTTTCATGATACTAGTGACAATATTGCTTCATAAAAATGGAGACCGATGTGACAGTAAAAATATTACTATTTCTGGTTTACACACATTAAGTTTCCTGAATTTACATATTCATAATTTCAATATTTGACACTTTCAGAAAGACGCTATATTTCTCAGATGAATAATTAATAAAAAAAAGTAATATAATAAAATTTGTGGGTACCGTAGAGGCCTTTCTGGTGGGTATGTAGGGTTACCCCAAACCAAAAAACTTTTTGATTTTGGCCCATTGTAGATTTTGATATAATTACATGTAGACGTTATAATTTATAACTTCTGTTAGTTGGTTCCCTGACTGCTGAGCTTTTGGAAATAAATGAAAAGTGTTTGTTCTACTCTCATCACTAACCACTAACTTCACTAGAGAGTGAGACAGACTGAATATTGTTCACAACTATTAATATATCACACTGAATTGGAACTTCTTCTATTCAACTTATTATTGATTTATGATTGTGCTTCGCCCTGGAAAAAAGGCTGAACTGCATGTGTATTCTTGATGTCAATTAAATTAATCTGGCTGTATTTGTCATGTTTGTTCGTGGAAAGATACATGTGGCCTGTATTATTACATGTAACTTCAGTAATGATAATAATTTTCTGTCTGGTTCATGCCATTAATTTTGTGGACAGAGGAGAAAGGAACAAAGTACATGTACATTAAAAAGCTGTACCGGTACGCGTAATTTTAGTCTATTTGCTAAAAGTCCACATCTAACTGAGATAATTTTATAAGCACATTTAAATTCAAATAAAAAAAAAAAAAAAAAAAAATCATTCAGATTTGAGCACATTTATGGAGAAAAACGATTTTGGTGGACACTCTAACTGTAGATCAGAATACCGTATGGCAAAGAAAATGGGTAAATTATATGTTTATCTGGAACTACAATGTACATACATAGAACCTGACACTAACTAATTTGCTGAAATGTCCAGCTGGTCTGTTTGTAAAGGCACCATGTTGAACAGACATGTACATGTCATTTATCTTGAGGTCAGTGATTGTCAAATAGAGGTACTGTATTGTTAATAAGTCTATATAGGGATCAAGTACAATAGGTCTGCTGACCCATATCTTGGCAGATTTATTTTTAGGATTATCTCTGTGTACATTTTCGCTTTGTTTTGTGCAAGTACAGTCATCCATGTACATGAATTGATGATGCCCATATGCTCTTCTCTGCACTACAGCTCCAACAGACAGCTTTCATTTTAGTCCAATGCTCTGGCAACATGCAACACTGTATGTTGTGGAACAATAGGAATTATAATATGTAATTCATTTGTATTTCAAATCTATTGTATGCAGCATCTGGATGTAGCAGACATACATGTAGTCATTGGGCAAAAAATATTAAACTTTGTCGGTTTTCAGTGTCATATATTCTCTCCGACCCACACCAGAGCACACATGGCTGAGGACAATGGTTTGTCAGTTCTGTCAAGCACACCGTACCCACCAGCACCTGGGGGATTCTATAGCATGTCGGTACACTACATGTGGAACGCAGCATAGTTTTTCGTAAAAACTTCAGAACTATTAAAGCTGTACATATGTTGAAAAATCGTAAAACAATTTTATTTGAAATCTTGTTGATACCATTCCAGTAACCATACCAGGCACCCACATTCATGTGCCCCAAGTCATTTGATTAAATTTATGCTGGCTACATTTAGTTTATATATTTTGTTACAGTGATAATTATTAATGGTCTAATTTTTAATGAACACTTCCAGGAACCTCCACCCTATATATTCCGGGAGCTTACATCATGCTACGTTCATTCAACTCATCCACTACCATCAGGAGCATACCCTCACTCTCTATCTTCTACATGTCCTAAACTAAGCATCACGACACCTAAACATCACGACACCTGACCCCCTACTGGTACCCCATATAATCCGAGAGCTTACATCATGCTACAGTTATTCAACTAATGGTATCTCCATCTCCGAAACTAAGCCTCGCCTGACTCCATACCCTCATATATTCTGGGAGCTTCAAGAGCCATGCTACACCTACAGGTCTTAACAGATTCTCGCAATCTAACTCTTCTGGAATCCACAGAAATCCAATGCTATCATTTGTCTACAGATTGCTGAAATGTTATGGGATCTGATGGCTCCCCGTGAATTATTTTGCTGGAGTGTTGACGGGAATCGGATTCCTGTGGAAAAGCAAGCCCTGACCTATTCAACCAATCCACTTCTCTTGGGAGCATGTCCCACCCCCGGGGAACCAAGACCCACCCTCTGTCTCCAAAACTAAACCTGGCTTGAGCTGATACTGTCAAATATTCTGGGAGCTCAGATCAAGCTACACTTACTCTAGATTTCGAGAATCTTTTCGAATTCCCATAAATTTTGACAAAAAAATAAGGCCTGAGATTATAAAGCATATAGTTTCATTATAGCACGTGCACTGTTGTTTCTCCTAATATACAGTATGCAATATGAATGCTGCTGCGCCGAAAACTCACTATAGAATGAGTACATGCAGTAGTACTAGGGGAAGGTTGATCTGGCACCAAATATTCCTACGAAGTAGGCTACCATCTGCAAATTGTCCAGTAGTCAGTGAGTGAAATAGTGAGTCCATCCGAATCCTTTCGTCGGCAAAATAAGGAGAACGGTTGACATTAGAACCTTGATTTTTGGCATGAAGGTGCATTAGGGGGACTGTTACCAGCAAGTTCTGAGCTGACCTACTTTTGATGAAAATTTCTGGTGATTTGTGATGAAAATCACTGGTGATTCTGACTTGGGCAGTGCCCATCTTAATATAGGCAGTATTTCAACATGGAGTAGGGGGATTTCCAAGAGTTCAGTTTGCGTTGGAGTCCTAATGCCTACCCTACTTCGTAGGCCCTGTGACTCACACTACTCATGTATATTTGTGAGCTACATATATACTCTCAATACATGTGATTGTCATGATGATAATGTATTTTATCTAACATCTCTCTCTTGCCAACATAGCAACGTAGTACAACAACGTGCATGCATGATACGCCCTACTACCATGATTGTACACACATGTACAGGCTGGGGCTGTACTTCACCCACTTTAACCCATCCATGCCATCACAAGAGCAGATTCTACCTGCATGTGGGTCATAATTCCACCCACTTCATGCACCATACTGAAATTGATCCGCCCAGTGATTAATGACCGTTGCAGGATCTCTAAGTTTGATGCCCACCAGCATTGTGTTTGATTTGTGTGTGGGCTCCATGGGCTATTTAGACTTTTCTTTCCTTTCTTTGTTTCTCTTCAAATAAAGAAACAACTATCACTCAGCTATGGGAACATGTCCTTGCATGTCCTTGACATATAGATATATATCACAGATAATATAGTACTGTTCTATTCTCATCTCGGGGCAAAATAGTAGATGTAGTATTTAAGCTTACTTGTTGTACCTACTATGTTTTAAAAGATAGGCTTTTGATTGTCACAATACAAGTTATTTTTAAACCCCCATTAAAACTGTGAAAATAGAAAATCAGGCTTTAGGCTATCCTGTTAATAATACATTTCAATACATGTACCAATTCATGTTTATATTTATTCTTACATATAAAGTAAAATTTTTGAGACATGTAAGTTGTTAAGAGGGATGTATGTGTTCTCACTCGACTGTGAAAACAGTAGGAGGTACATAACTGGAGAACTTTGATCAAAAGCTGGGCCAATTGTCGGATATTATAATTTCCTGTTAACACTAATAACAGGTTAGAGCTATAACTACCTCTCAAAAATGCAAGTAAAAAAGGTCATTTTTTCTCAATAACTTTTGTCATAACACTCAAAAATCTTGATTCAGTATTTTATTTGCCTAAATTACATTATGATGGAAGAATCAAACTTATTTGTGCCGCTCTCGTATATAGCAAAAGATACAAACAATCATTTTACAATGTACATTGTGACATTATAGTCAGCTGGATACTTAGAGTAGGGATATTACTTCAAGATGAGTGACTATAAGTCCCTTTGAACAAATTTAGTTTTAAAATCTAAAACTTCCTTGGGTCTATATGACCAATTTTCCCTATTACCTTCAACACATGCATCTTAAACCCAAAAGCTGATCGTAGATCTGATGATATTGAGTGATTTTCCATCTTGATTGATTGGTAGGATGTCATATACATTGTACTTACACATGTACCTGTAATATTGTGCAATTTATTGAGGCCATGTATGTATATTTAATTTCATGATCAATGTGCTGTATTATTCTGGCAATTTGTGCAAGATACATGTACAATGTAAATAGTCTGTCAAAAAATTACTTGTGACATACATGTATGTCAATGGGCCAATCAGGTACACAAATGTAATGACCTGTTGGCCAGTTTGAGCATGACCAGGTAGAAATATAGATGTGGGAAATTGTCTTCAGGGCTTTGTTTGTGGAGTCGGTGTGTTGAGTGTGAGAAATCCAGGACTGGCCTGTCACCTGGCTGGCTTGTGGTCACTGCACACACATATTAAAACAACTGGATCTAGCTGGACCAGCTCTGTCTCACTGCTCACACCACTCCCCTAACCTGCTGACAGGCCTGGAGATCTGTTGACCAGCCTCACAGGAAATGTCAAAGGCCATCATAGACACTGCTTCAAACACTTGCACTTGAAGATACTCTTGAAGCCCTGAAGCCTGATCAATGAGAGTAATTTTAGAATCTTCACTTGACATTTACATGGTTGTATTTTCATATATCGGATGTACATCGCATCGACATGTCTGTGAGTTGGAAGTACATATTATTTTCACTTTTCTAATGATATATTTGCAGTTTTTCCTACCAAGTAGGCCCTCATTTGCAAATGTCCGGTAATGACTGAGTGAGTGAGTGAGTCAGTCAGTCTATCCAAATCCATTCGTCGGCAAAATAAGGAGAACGGTTGACATTAGAACCTTGATTTTTGGCATAAAGGTGCATTATGGAATTATCAGCAAGTTCTGAGCTGACTTAATTAGATGAAAATTTGACCTACTTAGGTGACCTATAACATTACGCTTGGACCCCCAAGTCATCTTCCTCACCCTACTTCGTAGGTCCTGTGACGTTAGTCACACTACTCATGTATTTGAAATACAAAAATGAACAATAAAAACACTTTTCACATCCTGTGCAGCCAGTGTCACCTTGGATTTCATCTAATACAGCCTTGAATTATTTTTTTTGTTCTTCATCACATCTTCCAGCAGTCAGGGGACTGACTTAGAAAGAGTCACTCAGAGTATAATGACAATAAGCATACCAAATTTGGAATTCTTCAGTGGAACCGTTTTCCGGCTATCTCGCTCACGTACGGACGTACAAGACGACGACAATACCCCGTGGCCAAAATTGGCCGAGGAGTAAAAACCCAGGTGGTTTTTCAAAAAAAAAAAGTGAGGCCTTTGGTGGTACCGGTATCTATGTTATATTCATGTTTCTGTACATTTTATGAATCTACCACATGTACTTGAAGGCATGAATGGTACATGTATTGTACATATTAAGAACTGTGCTGGTGAATGAATTTATGACAGAAGGACCTGTCATAAATTCATAAAGGCATTTTTACCACCTGACACGAGAAAGGCTGTGAAGAGTGAAAGCAGAGTTGTTGCCCTTCAATTTGACATCTTTAACGTTGAGATTGCCTTCCGGGTTTTCGTTGGAGGAGCTTGTCAACAAGGTGCGTTTTTACGCGTTTCAACAAACTTTTCTGAATAAATGACGCTCTGTTTTACATTTGTAGGCGATCTTCACATAAATAAGTGTCTTTTTTAATAATAAACACCGAACTCACGTGAAATAATTAATGAAATAATACGTTATAGTTGGAGTAAGCCGTGTCTGGTTTGAGCCAGTCGTTAAACCCCCACGATCGTACAGTTGATACTTTTGCCATCACACAATTTATTTCATTATTTGGCAGCCCGGCAAATTAATCTGTCAGTTCATTTTGTCCACAAATAGGATTCCTAGAACAGCGGCGCACGCATGCGTAAGGACAGTAAAGGGAGCCAACAGTTCTCTATTTCCAAGTAATGCGCGAGCAGACTCCCCTGAACATATTTACTTTTGCCATCGATCTGAACTCGACCACGACGATGTATTTTGTGTTGAAAAAGATGAAAAGTTTTCTACCTTTTGGACATGCCGTCGACGAAAATGATCTCCAGAATATCCACTGAACAGAAGATAATAACAATTTCTGCCACAGAAATTATGACCTGCAATTTTTTTTTTTTTTTTTTTTGCAGGCGAATTTTCACATGGCCTGCAACACCTCAAATTTGGCCTGCAAATTGCAATTTGCAGGCCGCCAATTCGAGCCCTGCATCAGTTCCTCTTGAGTGGGGGTAAGGATGGGCGACCATCTTTAATTTATGCAAAATCATTAATGATCTCGTTCTCTGATACCGTTCAAGTGCTCGATGTAAAATTTGGTATACATCATCGATGCATCAAGAGACTTGCGACAAATAACAGTTCTGGTTTCCCTGATTTGGCGGAAACCTTGGTGGCCAACTTTAATTTATGCAAAATCTTTAATGATGTATACCATTTCAGTGTTCTATACGAAACTTGGTATACAGCATCAATGTATCAATGAATAACCACATCAGTTCCTCTGAGTGGCGGGAAGGATGGGCGGCCATCTTTAATTTATGCGAAATCAGTAATGATCTCTATCTCTGATTCTGTTCAAATGCTCGATGTAAAATTTGGTATACATCATTGATGCATCAAGAAACTTATGTAATGAATACCGGTTTTTCTGATTGGACGGAAACCTTGGAGGTCATTTCTAATTGCAAAATTTTTGATAATCTGTATATTTGACTGCTTGGTGTTCCTGACATCTTGGTTCAAATTGAATACATTATGAATCTACCCAGAGCCGAGAGGTTTTCAGATGCGCAGCTTCGTATTTACCCCTCAGCCAGAATTTGGCCGAAGGGTATTGTCGTCGTCATGTACGTCCATCCGTCTGTCCGTCACACCTGTCTTGTTACCAAGATATCTTTAGAACTCTTACCCTAGGCACACCAAACTTGCTGTGCACATCCATATATGCTCGTGATCCAGAACCCTATTAAATCTGGACCCGATTGGTTGGAAACTTTGGCAGCCATCTTTATTTTATGCGAAACCATCACAGCTTTATCATTATCAAGATATCTTTAGAACGACTTATCCTAGGAACACCAAACTTGCAGTGCACATCCATATGCTCGTGACCCAGAACCCCCTTGAATCTGGACCCGATTGGTCGGAAACTTTGGCGGCCATCTTTAATTTATGCGAAACCAGTAATCTTGTGTATCTCGGGGACCATTTCGCTGTTCAGTGTGAAATTTGGTATAGATTACCGATGCATCAAGAAACTTCAGAGGAATGACCAAACCAGTTTCCCTGATTCACTAGAAACTTTGACGGCCATCTTTAATTTATGCAATATCTTAAATGATATATATCTCTGATAGGCTACCATTTAAATGTTCTATACGAAACTTGGTATACAGCATCGATGTACATGTGTATCAAGAGACTTGCAATGAATAACCAAATCAGTTCCTCTGTGTGGCGGGAAGGATGGGCGGCCATCTTTAATTTATGTGAAATCTCTGATACCATTGAAGTGCTCGATATAAAATTTACTATACATCATTGATGCATCAAGAGATTTACGACAAATGACAGTTCTGGTTTCTCTAATTGGGCGGAAACCTTGGTGGCCATCTTTGACTTATGCAAAATCTTTTAATGATACATGTATATCTCTGATACAATTCCAGTGTTCTATACGAAACTTGGTATACAGCATCGATGTGTCAAGAGACTTGCAATGAATAACCACAAGAGTTCCTCTGAGTGGCAGGAAGGACGGATGGCCATCTTTAATTTATGCGAAATCATTAATGATCTTTATCTCTGATACCGTTGAAGTGCTCGATGTAAAATTTTGGTTTTCTCCATCGATGCATCAAGAGACTTACGATGAATGATCGATCTGGTTTCTCTGATTGGGCGGAAATCTTGGCGGCCATCTTTAATTTATGCAGAATCTTTAGTGATGTATATCTTTGATACCATTTAGGTTTTCTATACGAAACTTGGTACACAGCATCGATGTACATGTATGAAGAGACTTGCAATAACCACATCTGTTCCTCTGAGTGGCGGGAAGGATGGGTGGCCATCTTCATGCAAAATCATTACTGATATCTATCTCTGATACTGTTCAAATGCTCGATGTAAAATTTGGTATACATCATGGATGCATCAAGACACTTATTTAATGGATACCAGTTTCTCTGATTGGGCGGAAACTTTAGGGGCCATTTCTAATTGCAAAATTTTTGATAATCTCTATCAGGGTATGAAATAGACAAACAAATTCTAGTTGCCCATCGGCAAGCACAGGCAACCATCACATCCAATTGCATTGCAATTCGGACAGAATTTGGTTACCCAAAGGAAATTTAGGTTGCCCTGGACAACCAGGCAAAGGGCTATTTCGCACCCTGTCTATATTTGTCACTTGACTGCTTGGTGTTCCTGACATCTTGGTTCAAATTGAATACATTATGAATGGCTGGCGCCCAGAGTCGAGGGGTTTTCAGATGCGCAGAGCGTATTTATTGTTGAAATTGACATGATATAACCTTAGGTACGCTGGTGATGGAATGTTGGCATCACATTTTTGGCTCAATTCAATTTTCTTGCCATGTTTGCTTTAGAAGATGATAACTCATGTTATCTTCCATCTAGTCAACTATTCACAGCATTTCTTTTCAACCACATTTTCAATTTGTGGCCAAATAAGCACCACACTTGATAACCTAGCTCTCAGAGCTTTTGCTAAATGTATCTGATAACTTGTTTAGGTGATTTGTTTCATAACTTCTGGAAGTCAATTCCCCACTACAGTTCTGCTGAGAATGCTCATCATAGAGTAACCAGTGGGTTACCTAAAACCCTTGTTTTTGTTTGTCTCTGAATGTGCGTAACCCATACAGGTTATCTTGAGAATAACCATGGTAACTTAGATGGGTTATCATGAAAAGTATTATATAACACCTCTGAGTCTGAGACGAAACATGTAGAAGATATGCAGTTATGTTTAGCTTACAATTTTACATATGTATCCAAAGTAATTTTACAAAAAAAACATTGGGATCTGTTCAGAGCAGCCTAATTATATTTATGGTGGTCACCTATCTTGAACAGATCAATGAAGAGATTCATGCTATGTATAAGTCTCCGACATCACATTCTCCTATCTTGCATTAACCTATACTTTGCACTCTTCAGAGTGTAAATGGTGCATGCCTTTAGCTGCACATGTACTACTAGTCTCTACAAGGATTTGACAAGATGTGTATCATGCTGATTGTCCAGCCAGTACATGTACGGGCCTGCTCACATGAATCCCTGGCTCTGAATGAGGCCAACCCCTGAATTTGACCTTTGACCAATCTTTGGATTTGTTTGCTGTCACACCCTTCACTTCATGTGACTGACATTATCGCTGCTTAAAAAACAATTATGGCAATCAAAGTTTTCATCAAATTTCTTAAAAATTCTTATTTTCCTGCATTATTTCATATCAGATTATTATTCACTAATTTATCAGCCAGTTTTTGTGAAGACACCCCCCCATGCTGCGGTACACCCCAAAACGGCCAGGCCAGTTAGGGTCAAACAAAGGTTGGTTTGACCATTCTGCAAGAAAGACTCTATCCTGAAAGTGTCAGTTTGAAACTTCACTGCTGTGCAATATGTGACATTTCCGCATAAAGTGGGAGGGTATGACATTTCAGCTCACAACATTTTGGCAACTTTTTTTCCACGTCTGCAGTTATATGTAGCTCAAAGAGACATTTGTCATTTGTAATTGGACAAAAGGGTATTACATGATTTAACTCTTTGCCTACGGAATAAATATTCACAACTGGCCGGAATAAATTATGCAAAAATATTAATTTCCACATATGGTTATAATAATGGCCCTAAAAAATTTCCATAGGCACCGTAGGTAGGGTAAACTATATATTTTTACAATCCTTATGCTTTGGGGATTCATATAAATAAAAAGTTTTGATGGAAACCATTCTTGAATTGTTTGTTGTTTTTTTTAAAGTCGGGAGAAAAAAATAAACACGCACAACTTATGAAGTTATGTCGCTCATACGGGATGGTGACACCATGCTTGGAAAACCCCTTTCATTTGTCGCATTTCATGAGGCTATCTATATATTTTTACAATCCTTGATCCTTTGGTGATTCGTATAAATAAAAACTGATGATGGAAACCGTTCTTGAACTTTTATGTTGGCTAGTCAGGAGTAAACAAAAACACAACCCCAACGACCGCAGCCGCCATTTTTTGGAGTTTCCCCTCTCAATTGTCACATGACATGAGGTCATTTGGAAATTCCCGACGTCATAACATGCATAAATTCGAAATCGAGGCTGGAATGTCTGCTACCAGTGATTCATGTGTCACGGAAGCCTCAATTGGTCAATTTTTCGGTCAAACAACCAATCACAGGTGTGTTTAGATAAGGCTATCAACAAGCCGTGAGACGTGAGCCGCTCACAACGGCTTGCCGTAGGCAATGAGTTAAGATACAATCATGTATACAGGGATTCATAGAAGTCCAAATTTTTTCTACCCAAATTAAAATATTGAGTTCTTTTTATGCTCAAATTGAGTTTTTCCAAGTTTTTACGGCCCACCCACAAGTTGATATTGAGTTTTTGAATGTTTTTACCACCCTACCAATTAAGATATTAACAAATAGTTTCTGTAGTACTAAGGTGAGCTACAAAAACTGTCCAATGCGTCTGGCACACTTCACCTCTGATACAGATTTTCACTGTAAAATCCAAATATAATTAAACATGATAAATAACTCATCCAGGTGAAGCTGGTAACGTGTTTTATAATGAAATAACGAAATAAAATTTGAAAAAGTTTTCTATGGGTAAGTGTCTAACTTGACAGATAAAATGGGGAGATTAAATAGGGACATTAATTAAAAACATTGTTTGATAGAAAAGAACCTTGTTGATCCAGTCTAGTCCACTGGTACTATAAGGACTATGTGAAGAAAAATAAACAAAGCTAAAAATATCGATTCCAAGCCCATGGTAATGTTTGTAGGAAATCAAACTTTTTTGTTCTCAACTTGATTATTTGATATAACAAAGTTATCTCCCTTGGACTTCGTGTTTCAACTTTTTAGAGACAACAACAGCGGTAAGAGATCACAAACTATCATAAACATTCAAAGATAATTATCATATAACGCTTGCAAGAGACGCTATAAATCCTTACATCAGGCCAAAAAAAATATATGTCTGTTTTCGTACGGGCCAGAAAAAAATAGAGTAGGTAGGGCCAAAAAAAAATTTATTTTGGAAATAAATTTTATTTTGATGTCCAGTACTCCTGTCCCATATACAATGGTCTACAAATATATTCTTGATTGTATAACATTCCCAACCACTTTAACATATTCTCCCAGAAACACATCCCCCCATATTTTCAGATATTCAAAAGATCTTATCCCCCAAAAGATAAAGGGGGGGAGATACCCTCCAAATTTATATCGTTGGTATTTTTATCTTTACTGGATCCAGCAAATCTTTATATTTCAATAGGTTCTGCTGAAACCAGTTATTGTACTGATATTATGGAAATAAGAATTGCCAATAATGTGTTTGACTGCTGTTTACCACCAAAACGAGTATCGTTTTAATTTATTAACTTGATATGCAAAACAATATATTCCAAGGATTTCCGCCCAGAAATGATGAAATTTTCCTGTAGAATTTCAAGGATTTTTAGTGAAAAATACAAAATTCCATGTGGAATTTCAGTGCCTTCCATATGGAGAGTGGACTTATTTTCTGGAAAAGCCTGAAGAAAAAATTGACAAATACAACATAACATGAAATGGGAAATTAATTTGAACATCATGGAGGTTTGTACCAGCGCCTATGTAATTCGAGCAATTTGAGAAACGAGACGTGAGTCGGGACTGTACAACAGTACAACGATTTGAACACGCCATTTCTCGAAAACAGAAGAATTATTACTTGCTTGAATCTTGGGGGTTTATTTCAATGCATTCATAATAAAACAAGTCCGGGAAATTGTGGATTTTTTAGCGGTCGGTTAGACTTTGACGGCGACTTTGACTGTGTCGTTGCCGATTTCGCTGAAAACGGAACACCATTTGCAAGCTGCCGTGTCCGCTAAACACTGCTTTAACAAACGTCATTTCAAGCCATAAAATCAGTAGATTCCTTTCGAAGTTGATGGAGAATATGTTTAAAATTGTGCTGGTAAACATGATCAAGTCGACTGAAGCGTAAACAGGTTGCTGATTTCTCGATTCCCGACCTAGAAGTAGGGGTTTTATTTCCTGAAAAGATCGTCAACCTGCCGCCATGCCATGCGGTCTGCTCCAGTCACACTTTACGGTATGCTGACAAGTCAATGGGCGCGCCGCTTTACGGTTGTTGTTGTTGTTGTCGTAAAACGCGGCCTTGGTAGTGATTTCGTTGATAAAATGTTTAGAGTCGCACGATTTATCTAAACTCGGTCGGGTAACCGGAAACAGACATATTTTTTTTCTTGGCCTGCAGACATCAGCGGATTTTCACGTAAGATGTAGCAGCTGTCATGCAGAATGATGTCTTGAACTCGGACTTCTTTACGTCCATCGCATGGTCGCCGTCGAACTTTAGAACAAAGGAACTGTCAACAAATCCCGCCACCTCTAGTCTCGTGGAGCTATATTTAACTCGGCCCCGATAATTTCTTGATGCTCATTGGCTAACGAATTCTGATTAGGTGATGTCATTGAATCGGCAATTCCCGGTCCCGAAAATTAATCTCCGAAACCGTATTTTTTGCCTCCGTCGAGTATGGATAGTAACTGAGAGCCCATGGTGAGGTATAATCGGCAAGAAAGACGGAAATTATATCTAGAACTGGGAATCCCCAAACGTTCGAAGACAAATTGTCAAAGGATCGGCGATGATTTTCAGATTTTCACATCACTGAAATAATTTGCACCATTTCCAGTATTGAGTTTTCGTCAAAAACATTGAGTATTTCTTGTCCAAAACGTACACTTTTGAGTTTTTTGCTGTCTATATTCAGTTTTTGACATTTTTTTTCTACCGTTTAACGGTAGTAAAAACGGACGTCAATGAATCCCTGGTATATTATGTACAAAATATATGAAATATTTTACAGAGATATACATACTGTTGCCATTTTACACATCAGGGCCTGATCCAGGCTGTTTTTGAGCCCGTTATAACGGGTTTTGGGCGCCATGAATTCGGGCGCCCAAATGAAGAAAAAAAAAATTGCTAAAACAAAATATATATATATATATTTTTTTTCTCTTTTATCAAATTCCCTGTTTTGAACAGGCTGACACCTTGTAAACCAATACTAATGCAAGTAACATTGCCAAATATTAAGTTATCAGGCTGTATTTAGACCATTTAATACTCCCACAGTTTCCATGGGCTTTGAGACGCGGCTCTGCGCCGTGTATGGGTGGCCAAACTAAAAGTCTAGATCAGGCCCTGAACATGTAGCAAATTCCTAATCAATCAAACTAAGAGATATGTATCATGCTGAGTGCATGAAGTTAAACTTTTAAATTTATTGGAAAAATCTGTAACGAATATCCTACCTGTACTTACCTGTGCTATAAATAGGTCTAAATTTTTTCATGTTACCTGCATCAGGCTTTGCATTTTGACAGGGCTGATTGTGTGCTTTAACCAAAAATCAGCCAAAAAGGAAAGGCCTGATGCATATGCATTTTTCATTTGATTCACTTGGTCAATTTTGACTGAATTTGACAATGTGGACAATCATGCAAAGTTTTGGTAGCCTTATATGTTTGGAAAAATAAAAGAGAAAATCTTTCTTTTTATCATAATTTGGTCTATGAACTTGCTGAAATGTCAAACCCCACCACTTTCGGCCAAAATGTTGTGTGCTGAAATGTATCTCACTGGAAAGTCGCATGTCAAAACGTTGCATGCTGATGTCCTGACACCACTACGCACTTACATGTGTAAATGTATAATTTGTTTTCAGTTGCATAATGTCAATCACACAAGATGTTAGTTTCAGTCAAGCAATAAACCACTATTTATCCACATACCTTAATACAACCTTCGTGAGCATAGTTTCCAAATGCGTCGAGAATTGCACCAAAACAAGAAATGTCGGCAATGTCGCTTATCGCTAAAATTGGCTTGTATGTATATATTTAGTGTGTTCAGTTTAGGTACATCGTAACATGCATAACTTGCTTTGAAAGTGTCGCTTGTCTCTCAGATTTTTTGGGCCAATAATCAAATAGACCTGCATCATTTATGCTTGAAGAGGTTGGATTCAAGATGGCCATCGGTGCAGACTGTCGCGCTACAATATATATTGCGATGCATACTCAAAGGGAAAGCTGTTCTTCATATAAAAGATTGAATGTGGGCCGTTCTCTCTCAGGGTTCGCCACTGTAAAATATAGCACATGGAAATGTAAATGGTGGCTTAAGCAGTAAATCAATATTCCAGCCTGGTATGGAAGCATTCTGTAATTGATTTTGATTTGGAGGATATACCAGTGCTGATCCACACAGGCTGGCTGGTTGGCCAGTCTGTGGCCTTATTTCTCTGTTCTCCTGCCCCAGATTGCTGCACTGACCTCATCTTCGCTTACCCAAGTCTAACACTACACGTGTTGCCTTGGCTGAACGTAAAACATTATCTGATCAGAATACAGGTCTGGTGATGTCATAGGGCTATACATATTCCGTTGTCCATATTAGGGGAAGTGCAATGTATGACCTCTTTAAAATTCAAATTTGATTGGCTATTCCAAGGGAATTAACATCAATACACCCACCACTTGCCATATTTGGAGATCACACGGGCAGACATCAAAGAAAATCCTAGCTGCACGGTGTTGGCCAGCTCCTATCTTGATTGGCTATATGACATCACGTGCGTTTCCCGGTTTGAACCGTTTACCCTATTCAGTAAGTCAAGGTAAATGACGGAACGTTAGTGTAGTGTTTAACTTGAAAATGTGAAGATGCACTGACCTAAACATGCTGCACTTCATGATTGTACATGTACATGGTGTACTCCACTGGGGGAGAATTATAAGGCGTAATACACAGCCCATGTTAGTGTACCTCATTGTTTGTAGCTATCATTTCTGAATTACATTCTCAAGTTGTCAGAGCTTCAGCCTTCTATTGTTGGTG
Source organism: Hanleya hanleyi (assembly GCA_036873755.1). Taxonomy (NCBI): domain Eukaryota; kingdom Metazoa; phylum Mollusca; class Polyplacophora; order Lepidopleurida; family Hanleyidae; genus Hanleya; species Hanleya hanleyi. The sequence goes on along the minus strand of JAVTVY010039178.1, from coordinate 63,454 downwards.
TAACCATCCTCTGGGTCATTTCTCCAGGAAAACCTGATACGGTACATGTTCAATAGCAAATGCCAATTATGATTGGCACAGAAAGCATTTATCAATCTGCAGACGATTGTGATGGAAAATGCATCCATTATCTTAAGTTCGACACTGAACTATTTTTGTTACAAACAACCTGCTTAACAGCTAGTGATATGCTAAGCCCACTCCCCCGATTTTCGTACTGGTAAGGCCATTGTCACTTGATTGGTTGTTTAGCATGACTGACCCTGGTCTATATTTTGAGCGCAAGTAATAAATTGATGAGGGATTTACATTTTTATGAGTAAAACTTACTCATTTTCTTCAACTTCGTATACAATTGGTTTGCAATTTAATAATTCATAATATATAATTATAGCATCTACATGTAGCATGTGTATTTAAAAACTCAAGATCATGGTAAACAACCAATAAAGTGACAATGGCCTAACATACAATGTTGAGTGGCCAAAAGCTATGGTTTCAAGCTGCACACCAAATTTTTCGCGATCATCATAGTACGCAAGCTGAAGCTAGCAGAATATACAACCTTGGTAACTAAGATATCTTATTGTACATTAGTTGAATTCAAGAGTTGCATGAAATACATGTACTAGTCAGGAATTTTGGTCCTTAATAATCATGATAATTTGCTAAGATACAGAACATATATATAGACATACTTGAAAGCTTAACAAGTGCAGCACCAAATGAAATTGGTGGATGGTTGGTGGGTGCCCGATGGGAGGTGGGTTAATTGAGCTTCTTTTGCTTCAATGCATTTTTCTGAGAAGTAACAGGGACCTGATAATGTGGTATCTACCGGTGTGATTGCATAAGTTTGCCTTTATTACTCTAAAGCTGCTGCTGTGTCTTAATGTGAGCTAGCTGTCCTCAGTGTTTTATCTATTGATGGGGGGTGTCTGATTCCATGTTGCTTCTAAGACAGGCTTCTTTGAGGCAACGGGACTGCAACTTGGCCGGGTGGGGCCTAGTTGGTTCGTTGTGATGACTGAAAAATTGTTGCGACAAATGTTAAATCGTACTCACTCACCCAAATTATATGGAGAAATAGTACTGTGCATGTAGATTTCTTTAAACATAAGCATTTTCAATAAACATTGCAAATAATACTCCACAAATGAATAACAGTTACATGTACATGTAGAAAGTGGCAGGACTAGATAAATGCTGACAGACACAAGACATGCAATGACAGAATACAGCACTGCATACATGTATATGCTCAGAGTTTACACACATCTGCATGATGCAAACATTCCACCACTAAAGTTTGGCAATGATAAATAACAAGATGATGGACTGCTAATTCTGGATTGATGCATGCATGGACGCTTGTATGAAAGACTAGTGCAATTAGTATACATGAACATAATTTGGGCAGAATTATACATGTAAACTTTACATCGATCCACATAAACATTTTACAGTGTTTTACAAATTTTTTTGTTACACAAAAATTTGGAATAGCCTCAGGCCCCTGTCAAGGCCTAAGGCCGCAATAAGAATTGGGATGAAAATCGCAAGTGCCCGGAGTATACTGTGCATTAATTACTCTATATTGCGGCTCAAGAGGAAGCCATGGCTAAATTCTGTGTACCTGTACATACAGCATGATTGTTGCATTCATAATTGTCTAATATGAGGAAAAAGAAATATATATATATAGGCCATGTTATACATTTTCATCCCTCGGCCAAAATTTGGCCGAAGGGTATTGTCGTCGTCATGTACGTCCGTCCATCTGTCTGTCTGTCCGTCACACCTTTCTCGTTACCAAGATATCTTTAGAACGACTTACCCTAGGCACGCCACTTGCACTGCACATCCATATGCTCATGACCCAGAACCCTATTGAATCTGGACCCGATTGGTCGAAAACTTTGGCGGCCATGTTTAATTTATGCGAAACCATTAATCTTGTGTATCTCAGGTACCATTTCACTGTTCAGTGTGAAACTTGGTCTAGATCATCGATGTATCAAGAAACTTCAAAGGAATGACCAAACCAGTTTCCCTGATTCGGTGGAAACCTTGGCGGCCGTTTTTAATTTATGCAAAATCTTTAATGATATATATCTCTGATACATGTACCATTCAAGTGTTTTATACGAAACTTGGTATACAGCATCATGTATCAAGAGACTTGCAATGAATAACCACATCAGTTCCTCTGAGTGGCGGGAAAGATGGGCGGCCATATTTAATTTATGCGAAATCCTTAATGATCTCTATCTCTGATACTGTTCAAGTGCTCGATGTAAAATTTGGTATACATCATCGATGCATCAATAGACTTACGATAAATGACAGTTCTCGTTTTTCTGATTGGGCGGAAACCTTGGTGGCCATCTTTAATTTATGCAAAATCTTTAATGATGTATATCTTGGATACCATTTCAGTGTTCTACATGAAACTTGGTATACAGCATCCATGTATCAAGAGACTTGCAACGAATAACCACATCAGTTCCTCTGAGTGGTGGGAAGGATGGACGGCCGTCTTTAATTTATGCGAAATCATTATGATCTCTATCTCTGATAACTTTCAAATGCTCGATGTAAAATTTGGTATACATCATCGATGCATCAAGACTCTTATGTAATGAATGAATACAGGTTTCTCTGATTGGACGGAAACCTTAGAGGCCCTTTCTAATTGCAAAATTTTTCATAATCTGTATATTTGTTACTCGACTACGTGCTGTTCCTGAAGTCTTGGTTCAAATTGAATACATTATGAACGGCTGGCGCCCAGAGCCGAGGGGGTTTCAGATGCGCAGCTTCGTATTTAGCTGTAGGCAACATTAAGTGGACTGACCCATGCTTAATTTGATAACCCAGAAAACGTAGGAACTAGCCCTAGTTTTGAAGCATATTCACGATAAATTCATATAAATAGTATTTAACTTTTCCTTATATTCTAACTGTTTGCAGATAATCACAATGTCTATCAAAATTGATCAAATTCGATGGATGTTACGGTGCAAAATTCTCGGCTAGAAGGCTTTTAAAGGAAATCCCTATCTCTTAACCTAGGGAAGGGAGATAACCCAATCGGAAAAAACGGGCAAAATAGCTGCCAAAGCCAAAAACCACCAGCGGACATACTTAAAGCGAAAGCGAGCCACCCATCAATATATTCTGGCTATGGCCATGTAGTACCGATAATACTGCTTTCACCTGTAACTGCATGCAGACAAATCTACCCTACACGCATCTGTTCATTTCACTTTGCATCTACATGTACAGCACATTCATGTGTGATACTGGAGACTATAAAATAAGATTTACAGTTTGACAGATTTTAATTGATTACCTTCCCCTGCATTTATGCACATACATTCCTAAATCGAAAGAATAATATACTGAATATGTATGTCATACATACATGTACACATGTAATAGTAGACATTGTATAATCAGAGTTCGAATTTGGCACCTGTCCGTCAGTCCGAGACTGGTAAAAAATCAAACGGACTGGTGTGAGTGACTGAACAACAAGTCCGTCGGACTGGTAACAAAAAAACTCTCAGTTCATTGTGTAAACTATTTCTCTGAATATCTCCGCACAATTTGTAAAAGATATGTCTGTTTTCGGTTACCCGACCGAATCTAAAATAAATCCTGCGAGTCTAAAAAAAAATTCAGCAAATTCCAACGAAATCACGACCACGGTCGCGTTTTGCGACAACAACAACAACCGTAAAGCGGCGCGAACAGTGTCAGCATACCGTAAAGTGTGATTGTAATGCAGGGGATGGCAATGCATGGCGGCAGGTTGACGATCTTTTCAGCAAATAAAGCACCCACTTCCAGGTCGAGAATTGAGAAATCAGCAACATGATTACGCTTCAGTCGAACCTGATCATGTTTACCAGGACAATTTTAAACATATTCTCCATCAACGTCGAAAGAAATCTACTAATTTCTTGGCTTGAAATGGCATTTGTTGAAGCAGTGTTTCGCGACGACACGTGCAGTCAAGGTCGCCGTCAAAGTCTAGCCGACGGGGTTTGTCGTATGTTATTATCTTCACACGCGCTCAAGAAATGCACAATTATTAATTTCTTATTTAGTAGCAACCATGACAGAGAACAAAATGATGACAAATGTTCTGAGATCATCTTTTATTTAATATTAACGGACTAGTAAAAATATTTGCGGACTGGTTACATTTTTGGCTCACGGGTCCGGCGGACTGGTTCAAATTTTTCTTAAATTCGAACACTGATAATGTGTATTTACATGTGTCTAGAAATATATACATATACAGGTACATTATATACATGTACAATGAACATGATGAATTCCACATGGCGACTGTTTGTGTACATCTGCAGTTTAATCGTGTTTGATTGTTCATACTAGTACATTGATTCGGAGCCACGAGAGGTGGTTTTATTGACTGTTTCTTCTCACCATAAGATGGTTCACACGAATCATCTGTTTCCAGCTCAATAGGTTTCTTGGTTTTACCTTACAGTACATTGTACATCAATCATATCATGATGATTGATCAATAGTTTAGAAGTCATTTTATGTCAATATTTGGAACAATACATATGACAGTCCATGATGGACTTCTGTTTATATTAATCAATGAATATCAAAACTACATAATGACCAGTACATTAAAACACATATATGTACATTAAGATAATAGTGTTATAAATGAGCATACAGAGAAAGAAGGTTTATAAAATTACACAGAATTACACATGCTACATGTACATGACCCCTGAGCATGGTAAACAATTTTTCCTTTCAACTGGATTTCAAACTTTCATTCTCCACTTGAATTTTTGCAGAATTTTAATATTGTTTTTCAATGTGATATAAGATATCTTCAGAAATTCAATCCTGTTTTTCAATGTCCTATATTTCAGAAAACCAACCTGGGACATCACTTGTGGAACTAGCTGCTCAAGCAGTAGCGTGTAATATTCCCTTTGAAGTTGTTGAGCATTTCCCTCAGCCTATCCCAGAGTACCTCCAATTACGTATCGCCTTCTGGAGCTTTCCGGAGAATGAAGAAGACATTAGGTGAGATATATTTTGCATTTCAGTGAGAAGAGTTTTTGATAAACAGAAATCTAAATTTAAAAGTAATTATTAGATCTCAGATGGCGAACCAAATTTCATTGTCATAATTTTGAAACTCTGTAGAATAAGACTATTTGGCGAAGTTCAGGTCTTGATATAATCAGTCTTCATCTTGATATGGCTGTAGAAGTTTAAGTAATAAAATTTTCTTCCCTATATTGACGAAAAGTGCTTTCCCCATATTTCAGGTTGTATTCCTGTCTTGCCAATGGCAGTGCAGATGAATTTCAGCGAGGAGAACACCTGTATAAAGCCAAGGCAGTCAGAGATGCTTTACAAATTGGTAAAAATCAGTTGTTTGCCACTTGGATTATTTTGCTTCATTAACATCATTAATGTCCAGATTCTTTCTCTGTTACATGGGTATTCAAATTGGAATGAGTGACACCTCGATTTCCCAGCACAACCTAACTGGGGGGAATTTAGTTTAAAGGTGAACTGTAAAGCTTTTAATTTTTTTCTAAAATGCTGTTTACATACATCCTGTGTTATGTGATATAGCTAATATATTTTGCTAAATTGTACTAATAACAATATGTGAGTTATCCTGTTATAAATCCATATTGAAAACTTGCATTGCTTGTCTGTCTTTGCTTGTAGAACGTTATGACGTTATAGAGGTCTCGTTAATTATTGTATCATTTTACATGACCTCATGCTATGTCGGATGAATGAGTGAGAACCACTATATAACGTCATTACGTTTCAAAAACAATGGGAGGCAATCTATGACGTTTTTGAAAGTTGTGGCTCCCGTTTTCTGGTGGTATAAGTTTTGACTAATCATATACTCGGAAGAAGAAAATAACCCACAGAACTTAGCACACACAGGCCTTGATTTTTGACATTTTAGTAGAACATTGGAAAGCTTTGCAGTTCACCTTTAATGTAACACTCAAGGTTATTTATTAATAATTTATCAAGATTTGGGAGATAGTATCAGAAAAGGGTTGTCTTTTCCTAACGACATGTACTTTTTAACTGAAACAGCCCTCAGATCAAATCATTAAATGTCTCATCAAGCTTTTATTGAATAATCTTGATCGTATTTGCTAACTTAAATTATACCTGTACGTGTATACTGTCGCTGTTGATCATTTCAGGATTTCACTTGAGTTCAACAGTGGTCCCACCACAGGGTCAGGGATCGTTCAATGTCGCAGTGGTGTTTGATCGTCGCCGTATCTCATCCTGCACTTGTACCTGTAATAGCTCAGCATCATGGTGCGCCCACGTTGTTGCTCTCTGTCTCTACAGGATACACCAGGTGAGCCAAGTACTACATACAACATATACATGTACACCTCTCATCAGAAAATATTTGTAATGCCCTGGATGATGGAATAATTCTGGTCTTGGCCCTTGAGGATTATTTAGTGCCTATGTATGCAGGAGACCTTGACAGTCTAGACCTCACTCGTAAGCATACCTGCATATTATAATTCATATTTTATTGGATTTGTGTTGAAGAGATTGATGAATCCTGGAAGATAATTATTTTTGCCAAATAAATTGATTGACAAGAACTGTTATGGAAAGCTTTGAATCTAGACTTCTGTTTCCTCCATCCTCCATACAGACATGCATTGAGTTCATACTTAACCCTAGTCCTGTCGGCCAGTTATACGCTGGTCAACGTGTGAGTGCCAGACTGTCAAGCAGAGTTGAACTGTTCAAAATGGGCTCAAAAGAGGCCACTGTCTGGTCGTTGAAATTTATAAATAAATTGAAATAATGGATGGTATTTGATGCACGATACATCAATTTGAAACACTGAACATACACTCCGAAAATATTTGGCATTTTACAGCTTTAGAAATATATAGGAATCGCAATTCGGCAAAAATTGTGCACCATAAAACTCACGTTAGAATTCTATCACGTTCAGAGTACTACCGATGGACGGTCTGTTTTGCTTCATCTCCACTTAATAACTCGTCTAAATTCTTATAGATGTCACAATATGTATTCCTGGTTACTCGTAGCATAACGATTATTGAATATTTATTGAATATTCCAAGTAAATCGGTAAAAATCCTTTTGTTTACGCGAAGTGTAGCTTCCCTCCGCGAAACCAAGCGCCATTCTGACTTCGTCGAAATCGGCCAGGGCGCATGCGTAACTCGTGAATATTTTATGCTAATGAGCAGTTGAAGCTGTTTGACCAATCAGGAAGTCGGCTTACGTCATGTGATCAGCATTTCCCGGGTTCATTGGAGTTGAATGGAAAGGACTCGAAACACATGACCATTTCATCCAATAAAATTGACGCATTTTTACAACCTGACCCGAGAAAGGTTGAGAAGAATGAAAGCAGAGTTGTTGCCCTTCAATTTGACATCTTTAACGTTGGGATTGTCTTCCGGGTTTTCGTTGGAGAAGCTCGTAAACAGGGTGGGTTTTTACGCGTTTCAACAAACTTTTCTCAATAAATGACGCTCTGTTTTAAATTTGTAGACGATCTTCACATAAATAAGTGTCTTTTTTAATAATAAACACCGAACTCACGTGAAATAATTAATGAAATAATACGTTATAGTTGGGGTAAGTCGTGTCTGGTTTGATTTTTCCACACGTGGCTCCAAATTCTTTCGAAAAACGATCAAACGTCCGACAGTTTCTCGGAACGTATATATCCGGAGTCGACACTGGGAACTTGACAGTCCAGCAACGTGTATACACGGAGTTGACAGGACAAGGGTTAAGATGGTTAGTAACCTACTATGATTGTTATATTAGTATTAGCGCAAGTAATTGATCTTACAATAATTGCTTCAGATTGCACCTACTCTTGTCCCAAGTTTGTCAGTTTCCATTTGATTTCCAGAAGGAAGTCAATTATCGTAGAAAGTTGTTGGTAAGGATTGGTGTCACCCTAAAAAAACTGTCAATATCCTGAATTTAACAAATCAGAGTAAATTCACACATACAATTTATGATGCAATATTGATTCAAATCTGGTAAATATAGGGCCTTTGTTATAAACAGTTGAAGAACATTTTGCCATTTTGGTTTTAAATTACTTCAAAATTCAAGTTATACATGTACCAATTACCAGGAATGCCCTATCCATCACTATTATTAAAATATGCCATTTTGCAAAAGAAAGATTCCTTTATCACCTTTCGCCAATATGAGGTATGCTAAGTTGATATGATCCGTTCTTTCTTGATATCTTGGACCTTATTTCAAATAGATGATCAGAATAGCTGATAGCTTCTTATGATGCCCTGTTGACAGTATTTTTGTCAAAAATTAGATTAATATGTTCCAAAATGGACCAAGTTCACAAGTGCTTATATTTATCAAAATAAACTACTTGAACAAGGATCATAAGTGGACTGCAGTATCGAATATGTGCTTCATGTAGTAGTCGAATGCTGTTCATACTCGCCAAGTGGTTGGAATCCTGTATTGTCGCTTGTAACTATATACTTCTTCATGTTTCTCTGACTTCTGTCTTTTTCTCAGGCGAACTCTGTGTGTCTGAGAGCGCCAGTATCGGAGTCACTCTCCCGTCTACAGCGAGACCAGCTCCAGAAATTTGCTCAGTATCTCATCAGTGAGCTTCCACAACAGGTAAATGTGCGTCACAGGCATTTTATTATGAATGTTATGTGCTTCATGAGCGTGTTTGCGATGATTTCACTCAGGAGAAATCTTTGGAGCTGATCACACCTGCTTGCAAATACAGCTCCAAAACATGGCACATGTATATCTGTATAATTTCCCTGCATTTTCTACATGTAGATATCGGCCCTTCGTGCACAGCAGCTTTGACCTCGTTTGAAAATGAAAGCGCAGTTCCAAAACATCACTTTTCAACCTCATAATACATGATGTTACAGAGAACTCTCGCTTTGCAAAATTCCTCATGATGTCCCTGAACTATTGTAAATACCCTTTTTTCCCCCACAGTGACTGATTTTTCGCGAAAGATAGTTCCCGTGAATATATCGTCTTACTAAGCCTACTTTAACAGGGCTCAATTGTATTTTCAAGTAAAATAGTTTGATCAGTCATTTATCATGTTTATTTGAAAACTAGAACAAAGAATTAGACAATTTACATATGCGGATCATAGGGACACACACTGTACAAGCTGTCATTATTGTTCAGAGCACATGGCAAAGGTAAGCTCCCGGGTAAGCGGGACCTGAAATAATTCTTCCAAGCTTGCAACCTGATCTTTGATAGCTGTATTATTCTTCTTATATCCTGATCAGATCCTGCCCACTGCCCAGAGGTTGTTAGATGAGTTGTTATCCTCCCAGCAGAATGCCATCAACACAGTTTGTGGAGCTCCAGGTAAGACTAGTCCCTGAATACTACTGGAATAGAACACTAAAATGACCTTGCAGCCCTGCTTACAATATACTTCGTTAACCCTCGTTGGTCTCGACTTTACACGGGACCCACCTTTCTTTGCCCATCCCGACATATCACGTTCTGATGAACTTTCACAGTTCATGACCTCTTCACTCACATTCATGTGGTGTAGGCCTACAGTACTGTTCGGGTTGAAATTTATCAGCATGGTCCGTCTTTCATTGCATTGTAGATGGCTGTTTTGTGAAATAGTTCTTAATTTTAATGTCTTTATTTTCTCAAATATCATGTCCAATAGCAAACAAATTATCTAAATGCATAACATAGCAGAAATTTCGATCAGAAAAGATCATAAAACTGAAAACATTCCGGGAGTGAAGTACTGACTGATACTATGAGATACATCACAATCTGCATAGCATTGGAAAGCTGAGTAAATCCTCCATAAGGGAGCGTAGCAAAAATCGGAACGTTCCAATGGAACATTTGCGTCCAGTATTGGATGCAGCCACGTTCCATTTTCAGCTACTGGAACGTTCCACATTAGAGGAACGTTCCCCTTGAACGTTCTGTACAGAGGGAATGTTCCTGCCGAACGTTCTGGTTTTAGATACTACAAGTACGACCAGCACCTGTACGCGTACGGTAGGCGAAAGAATGGCGAAAGGTATGCGTGCACGCAAGGTTCGGCAATGCACTTTCGGAAGAGCACTTTCGCGAAAGTATGTTTCTTTCGCGTACGCAATTTTTTTAGCCGACAAGAAGCAGTTTACGTTTCCTACAGACAGTTTTTCGGCAACGGTGTTCGAGATGGCGACATTTGCATGAAAGAAAATTATGTTGCTTGGCCTAGAACAAAACACGTCCTTAATTCCCTGGCTGGAGCAGTGGGGCTTATGACACATTCAATTGTCATCTCTGCATTAATTATGTATTATATTAAATAAGAGTCCCCCCCCCGCAGTTTCGACATTTGTAACTCTGTGAACTTTGACCCTGCAAAGCTATCCCCCTGAAAAGAGCCGCACCACGCATCGCAGCTCAAAGGACTTTGGCAGATGAATTGATGAATTAAAATACCGTACAATAACAACTACATGGCTTGTTGTCCCAATGTTTTGTGTTGTAATCTGTTATGGTCGGCGTGAGACGTGCAGCTCTTTTGTTTGTAACCTTGGCTGGGGTTTTTTTGTTTTTGTTTTTCTCACCGTTTGGTCCCGGAGACTTGAATGAATGAAAGATTTTTCATAGTAGTGCGCCCATCATGAGCCGAGTACGTTGACAAAACAACGGAATAAAAGAACAACATTTCACGTGGGGTACATAGGTCTAATACCCATTACTAAGACTAAGTACATGTAAGAGTATATTACTAATAAGACTTTAAATTAAGCCTCTTATTAAGAAACTGAATCCCGTTTTGCGAGACATATTATATATAAAATGCCACATCTCTTGACATGGAACCAAAAAAAAAAAAACAGAAAGAGACTTACGAACTTGTACATACAGCGATTCTTATTTACCTCTATTTATATCTCCTACTAATCTCTCATTGTTATTTATTATTTACCTATTTATTTATTTATTTATTTGTTAACTTAGCGCTGGAAAAGATATTCAATAAACAAAGTAATGTACCGCGAAAGTCAAATAAAACATTGAGTTGATGGGCCGCGAAATCCGAATGGGAAGCGGCCCTTAAACTACAATTTCAATCAAAGACATGGAATTGGATGGGTCTAACAAAAGAAAAAAATAGTTGAAGATACTATATTATCCTCGAGACGAAAAAGGTACAGTACGAATCGTTCCGTTCATTTTGCGGTCCGTTCGAGTTCATTTCGTTCCGTTGTTTTTATAACGTTGTTTTTTTCCTGTTTTTCCGGTCAAACGGTTCGGTCTAACTCCGTTAACAATTCGGTTGTATTTCGTTCAAACTCCGTTCATCCTTTTGCGTTCATTTCTTTCATTCCCGTTCGTTCTCATAATGAATGTAAACGTTTGTAATAAATTACTTTCATATCGCCGATCATATTCGCGGAGAACAGTTGTTGAAAATGGCAAGTTGTCATTACACGGATTTCCAACTCCAAGAAAATAACGAAGATCGATCTTCATTATCCCCAGACTCACAGAGATATATGTTTCTTTTTTCTATTACAATCAACTTTACACTAGATTATAAAAACGTAATTTTATATGCTCTAAGTCGAAATGAAATCTTTCGCGACGGCTGCATGAAAGAATGCTTTCTCCGAGGTCCGAGTGCGCTGCCAATAACAACAAGGTCAACGGCAGGGAACTTTTCGGTCTTCAATTTCACATTCCGGTTTTCTCGTGCCAAAAGTGAATGCTTTATGCAATAATTTCTTCGATTCACTCTAGATGATCTGTATTCTATATTATCTCCAATGAAGGCGACTGTAAAACTGTTAATAAATTTGGGCGATATGAGAAAAGAAAAAAGTTATTCAAAATTGTTTAATAATATTTTTTATCAGAATATTTATCTTATATATTCTTCTGTGCTATCCGTAAAATTATCTTGCATCTTTCTCGTTTGTTTTTTTCACATTAGACACATTTTTAGTCGTGACGGGGGGGGGGGGTACGGACATTTCCCCCAGTGGGCATTCTCCACAGTGGACATTTCCCCCAGTGGACATTTCCCCCACCTTATATTTTCAGGTTATTTTGAGGCTTGAACATAGTTTTCAAATAATTTGTCAATGACATCAGTTTTTTGTATATTTTTTATTTTCTATATATATATGGATTTCCACATATGTTTATGATAAATGGCTTACTGCATGCCACTGATTACGTAAACTCAAGCAACAGACTGGGTAAAGATAACAATTGATGTTGTGAGGGATTAACCTTGTATTATGGTTCTTAAGGGGAATTAGGACTTGTGACATTTTTGAAATTTTGAAAGTCATTTTTTCAAATTACTTCAAAGAAATAGTCATATTTTCTTGTGTTTAATTGTGTTTCCTATCTTTCTGAGATGAAATAATGCACCCTTGATAATTGACTGACAAACAAAATGTCAAAATCTCTCAAGTCTGATTCTTAATCAGACTTCAAATAAAAATAAAAGAATAAAAATATAGGTGAGGATTACAGAGAATGAATAATATAAACAATTTAGTTTTTGCCAAATTATTTGAAAATAACCTAAAAATATAGGGTGCGTGGGGGAATTGTCCGCTGGGGGAAATGTCCACTGGGGGAAATGTCCATGGGGGAAATGTCCGCTGGGGGAAATGTCCACTGGGGGAAATGCCCTGGATCATACTTCTTTGGTTAGGGTTTAAATGGGTTGATTTTAATTAGATTCTATTTTACAGTTATCAATAAATCCCGAAGTAACGTATCCGTTTGAATGCTGCAAAACTCCGCCAATATCTATCCGATTTTCTGAATAGAGGATTCGGGTTCGGCATTTCTTTGAAATTTCTTTTTGAATTGGAGCGATTAACCAAGGTGAGAACGCCTATCACTGAATAGGCAGCCCGACTAGAGGTGTATCATAATTAACAAACCCGAATCTATCAGGAACATTTATTTATTTATTTAGCGCTGGAAAAGATATTAAAAGAAAACAAAGAAATGTACCGGGAAATCCAAATAAAACATTGAGTTGATGGGCCGCGAAATCCGAATGGGAAGCGGCCCTTAAACTACAATTTCAATCAATATCAGGAACAGATATACGCAAAAAACTGTGGACACACGGCACACGGTAAATCTGAACATATCAATTTTGGATTAATGTTCCCTAGTCCTACCGTAATATTTTAAAATAAAAAAATAAAAATGAATACTCACCATATTTACTGGCGTTTTACTCGATCATATTCTGATTTACGTGTACCTTTTCCAGCCGCTTTTCATGTGTCGGCCTCCCGTAATTCGCTGAAGATCGTCTACACGTTCTTTAAACATTACAAGCGAATGGATGAAGATAAGGAAATGAGATGTATATTTTCATAATCCTATAAGACTCTGAATGAGAAATATATACTTGGATTCTAGTTCAAGTAAGCGACTTTGAAGAATATAAAAATTCCCGGCGAATCGACACCATTTTTAAAGGAATGTTTCGTCGGGATTTAAAAGGAAAACTATACACGTGTCAGTAGCCGGTCTATATCAAATATCTCTCTTTTTTAAAGAATATGTGTTGATGTGTTGATGTTTGAACTGTTTTATTCCTAGTGACTTTTTCTTTTTTTTCCTTGAACCCTCACAGGGCGGCCTGTGGCGGACGCCGCATGCATGGTGAAGTCTCCGCGTCAACTTTGGTCAAAATCAAATATCTATCTATTGTAAAATATCTATCTTTTGTAAAAAAAAAAAACGTTGCGTTGGTGTTTGGACTGTTTCATTGAAAGCGTATTATTTTTAAAGCAGCCCCCACAGGGCGGCGTATGACTGGCGCCGCATACATGGTGAAGTCTCCACTCGAATTAATCGCGGTCAGAACATACCCGGAGAGTGGGTATGTTTATGGACATCTTCTTGCACTGCGTCGATCAGTAGTCAGTAGTCATCCTTGAAGAATTTGATCATGCAAATTTGAAGGTTCGCCACAATCCACAAATGCGTGACAAGATCGTGGTTCTCTTATTGGACACAAGCTTTAGTTTCTTGTTTCACAGCATTTGCAGTAATTGTTGAAAGCGACGTTAAATTCTATTCACTCACTCACATTTGCATTAAAATGATATATCAGCAAGTCAGATATTCCTATCGCCACACACTTGAATTCAATGAAATGATCTGTCAAATAGAATTGGTCGCAAAATAAACCCTGGTGGCCCGAACAGATAAGACTGGAGAGGTTCAGCGTATGTTGGTATATACACTGCTTTGGAGTTGCTGGCTGGGCACATATATTCATATCCAGGTCGGAAACATAAATACCGGCATTCGTGACTCCTGTCCAATCGAGAAATAAGTTTATGAAATACACAGCATCAGTTAAAGTTTGCATTTTGATGTACAATGTCTGGGATGAGGTCCCATATTCAATGACCGGCTGCTTTTGCTTTTCCCTTAGTAAACACATTTGATGAGCACAGTTATTGATGATAGCGTCACTGGCGATATCGCTTAAGAATATGAAAGGGCAGATATTTTTTTTTTAAATATTCTTCTCATTTGGCTGTCGAGTTTCCGGGATCAGTGTCGTGGTGTTGGAGTCAAGGCCCACTGGTATGTTGATGGAGCCAAGATTCTGTTGGTTGACGGAGGCCAATCCCCATAGACTTACCTAGTCGCGGCTCCGTGGGCTGATGCAATTACAAAAAGGAATTTATAACAACTTGGCGTAATGGACTTGCTGGTTTCCTCTGTCATCTGTCGCTGCATGACCACAATGATTATTACTCACCTTAAGTATTAGTAGGCAGTAGTTAGATGAATGCATGCAGTTAGTCAAATAATTCCAGAAATTATAAACGCGTGAAAAAGCTAAGGAACGTAACTTTCGCTATGCCATGCAGTTAAATAATTTTGGAAGAAATTGTAAACTGGAGTTTGTTGTTTTAACTTTCATACCAAGAAAACTAATATTTCAAAGACTTCAACGAGAAAAGATTTAAACAATAACACAACTCTATTTAACCAACAAACAGGACAAAGGCAACATGAAGAACAAGTCACTCGGGAGTATCTGAAAAAAAAAACAAAAAAAAAACATGAACATGAAAAAACATGTCAGCAGTATTCCTAAATATTTACATAATACTAAAAAATTGTCTAATGGGAAAGATCGGACAAACCTGAAGAAGGCCAGATAACGTTACCGATAACACAGATAAATATTCAACAATTTTGAATAGCATTTTCTTCCCTTATATCACCCAAACTTATGGACAATTTTACTGTCGCCTTCATGACGGATCATATTGTGCAATGCAAATAAAATACAGATTTTTATGGGAAGAAATCCATTCATAATACCTCCTTTTTCCCCACTCGAAACCCAGAATGTGAAATTGAAGACTGGAAAGTTCGTTGCAGTTGTACGTTGTTGGTTCGGCAAGCATGCGGACCTTGGAGAAAGCATTTTTCGTGAAGTCGAGAAAGATTTCTTTCCAAACTAAAGCATATAAAATTATGTTTTCAGATATAATATAAAGTTGATCATCGGTAAATGTGAAGAAACAAACATATCTCTCTGTGAATCTGGGGATAATTCAGATCGGGATTCGTTATTTTCGCGAAGTTGAAATTATTCAGTGTGATGATAAGTGATAACATATTATGCAAGCAGATAAAATACGGACAGTGGCAGATAAATTTTATAAGTGTCGTGCAATTATATCGTTCATACAGACCCCAGATTCTAAATAATCAATTTGACCTGAATGCGTAATATTAATGAAACTGCTCCAGGAAATTTGAAGCCATTGCTATGACAATGAATTAAATTGCGCCTAGACAAAAAATATACGTAAACGAATGTACATGGAGTCAATCAATTCTTGCCTTTCCCATACGAAAAATGCTGTCAAGAAATCTATACTTTTAAGACTTCATCTGAGAGTTCATGCAAACATGCAAACAAATAAAATGAAATAAATAAAACAAAGTCTTAAATGAACTGTAACAGATTACAGCACAAAACCTTGGGACAACAAGCCGTGTAGTTGTTATTGTATTATTTTGATAATCAATTCATCTGCAATCACAAATTCCGTAGACTGTGGAAGTTAACGCTATAGGTGATCACACTCCGTCCGAAGGACTACCAAAGTGCGTGGAGCGGCTGTTTTCATGCAGGGGCATAGCTCTGCAGGGTCAAAGTTCGCACAGTTGAAGATGTTAATTCCAATTCCAGAAACTGCGGGGGACAATTATTTCTTGTTTAAAATCGGCATAATTGAATTGATAACAATTGAACGTGTTATAAGCCCCACTGATAAGCAGTCAGGGAAATAAAGACGTATTTTGTTCTAGACCAAGTGTTCGGAGTGCCGGTAGGCGCTGTCATACAACCCGCGGCAAAACTTCGTTGTCGCAAGTTTTTTTTCAAACAAATCAACACAGA
The DNA here is from genome assembly GCA_036873755.1 of Hanleya hanleyi. Classification (NCBI taxonomy): domain Eukaryota; kingdom Metazoa; phylum Mollusca; class Polyplacophora; order Lepidopleurida; family Hanleyidae; genus Hanleya; species Hanleya hanleyi. The sequence goes on along the minus strand of JAVTVY010039178.1, from coordinate 46,917 downwards.
CAAACCCATAAACCTTTAATTACACAAAACGGCAACATTTCACGACGTTTTATTGACTACTGATACAGCTTTCGGGAAAGATAGAGAGACTTGAAACTATGACACGAAACCACTCAATTTCTTGAAAGATACGCGAAAGCAGTGCGTGAGCTAACGGGAATCGAAGCGTACAGTATGTGAATCTGGGACTTTTAGTTGCTGGTCGTAGAACGTTCGGGTGCATCAGAACGTTCGGGTGCTTTCATGCTGAACGTTCCTGGTAGATGGAACGTTCCTGCCGAACGTTCCGAGTTACTGAAACGTTCAACAGTGGGCATTCACTTGTTCCACTGGAACAGAAATCGCGTTCTGATTTTTGCTACGCTCCCTAACCCTGTGACATTGACCTGGTTTGAGAGTTTTGAAATTTAGCTGATTTCATTGGATAGAAAATAGTTTATTCCTGCAGTGATATAGTCCAAGCTGTGTAATCCTGAACATTTGAGACAAACACTCTTTGTGATTGGATGACTTTTTATGTCAATGAGACAGCGCCCAATCGCTGTACTTGTTTCTCAGAAGTTCAAACCAAGCACGATAGGCTAATGTTACGGCATGTGAAACGGGTCACCCATTGTGATTTATTTTCGGGATAGATCATCTTCGTCATTCTCGTTGAATGTCGTATGAAATGAATAAATTTCAACACACATGAGTAAGATTCTACGGTTGTTCAAGAAAGTGAGTGATGGAGGGTGGGGCTATTTTTATGATAAAATTGAAAGCGAAACAGATGGGCTCTCTGGTCCATAATGATCATGATTTGTCAGCATAGAGGAAAAAATATATAGGCCGGCATCCCCCCCCCCCCCCAAACCAAAGACCTTTTTTCTGGATCAACCCTGATCCAAAAGTTTTCAGTGATCCATTTAATCGACCTGAACCGCATCTCATTTCGATGTTTCTCTGGGACATGATTCTGTATTGGGATTGCAGTCCTATTTAAATCAAGAATTAGTTCACCAGGGCTGAAAAGGTAATCTAGTGTTCATACAGCTACATTGGTTTTCCATTGGTTTTTCTCAGATCCAACAGCTGGTCCCTCTGCTAGTGAGCAGACATCATGGTGCCTAGATGAGGCCACACTGCATGAAAATGTGAAGAAAACTCTTGTCAAGTTCTGTGTTCCCTCCCCCATGGTCTTCAGGTAAACTCTTGTCCCATTTCTGATCTCCAGTCTGGTTTCTGGTCTGCTTCTGCAGTCATTCCAGTATGGATGTCTCTTAAATTTTCTAGCTGTTTGATCAATTTTATTAACAGGCAGTTGTCTTCCCACTGTTCTTAATTGTGGTTACTTCGGATAAAATAATGAATGGATCTTCTGTGGGAAATGTAAATTTTATTTGTTCTGTCATTGATAAAATATGAGGCTAGGATATAAACAGTCTGCGGATGTGATACTTGTAATAATATGATTTGTTTCCCCAAACTCCATGACTTTGACAATATAATTTCTTTATCTTTACAGTGACGTGAACTACCTGTCCTCCACTGCTCCCCCTGCTGCTGCAGAATGGCAGAGCTTGCTAAGGCCCTTGAGAGGTAGGGAGCCAGAAGGCATGTGGAACCTGCTGTCCATTGTGAGGGAGATGTACCGCAGGAACGACAGTAACGCTGTCCCACTACTTGAGATTCTCACTGACGAAGTCCTCCAGTGTGAACAGGTATAAAATTTGACTATTGGGGAGAGAAATTGCCCGGTGATTGTTGGATAAAAGTTGAGGCTAAACACCGGTTCATGGACTGTCTGTGTGACATCTCTAATCTTGTCTACATAACATATAGTCAGTTCCAAACTCGCACAGCCACTTGACTGTATCTGGTATACCTACATGACCTAAGCTTGTATAATGTTCTTCTTTGCTGTGTTACATAAGCCTGATTTTCTCTCTGGACAATTCTCCATCGGATGCATACGGTAATTCCCCTAATAATTCGATCACTGGAAGTGCAGTAAAAATGGCTTATATCTGGAAATATTCTTGATGGCACCAGCTACAAAGTGTCCCATTTTGTCATTATATGACTTTTCTTCAGTTTGAATGAAGGATGGGAATGTTACTTTTTCTCTGTGTTTGAATAATAGAGTTGAAAAGTGAACTTCCTGTGATTGAATTATTAGGGGAATCACTGTATGTCAAATGTTATGGTCATAATGTGAGAGGAATAAGACATGGTAATGTTGTTTATCAGCTTGACAGATGAAACTGTAATGAAGGTTTAGCAGATTTTTTTCCACTGTCTTTCAATGGTGTAAATGTATTTGTCTTTCAAACCATTGCGAATCCCGTTGTGCTGTTTGTAATGATGATCTCCTTGTCTAATCCAGATCCTGATATGGTGGTTTTCTACCAAGATCTCCGTTTCCTACAACAGCATAGGCAACCATATCACTCGTGGAAATGGTAACAACAGCTCTAGTGGCACACAGCATGCCGCCTCCAGCCTGTGTGATGAGATTGTCACCTTGTGGCGACTGGCCGCTCTCAACCCCAGGCTCTCTCCCATTCAGAGGGAGGACCTCGCCATCAAATTCAAGGAATGGCACATCAACACTATAGACAAAGTCCGCAAGGCCAGAGGGACAACTTACAGCAGCAGTGCTGCCAATAACGTCAAGAAAAATGATGTGGAGGTGTTTCCCGGATTCAAGCCATCTGTGGAGGGATGTCATATGGACTGGAGTGACTACCCTATTGACGGAGTCACATACAGTGAGAGTGGCTGCTCGCATCTGCGCTACAATTTCAGTCGTCTTGACACGGATGTCAAAAAGATGTCGCGTGTACAAACGGTGACCGTTTGCTCAGAGGATCTAATCAGCACGGACAATCTAACGACAATTGTCCCGAGTGCAGCGAAGCTAGCAGAACACTCATTACGCTCTCAGGAGAAACAATCTAAGTCACATGGTAGTCTACGAAACTTCTCACATAGTGACCGATCTCACAATGACGGTGCTTGTAGCTCAGGGTCTGAGGGGTTTTGTGAACCGGACAGGGCTGACCCCCTGTTTCGAGATTCGGACTCGAGTTTAGACATAGCAAAGGAGGCAGGTTGTATGGGTGACGGTCCGTATCATTCTGGCCAGCACACATACCCTGAAGGGCACGCCTCCAGTGGTGCCGTGTTCACCATGGCAACCAGTAAAACTAGTCAATCAGAACTGCTTCCTGGAGGGCAGAGAAAGTTGGACACAGATCCGGTGGATGTGGACTCTGACACGTCTTTACCAGGAGCCACAAACCTTGCTGCTTCTGCAGTCCCGTCTGGATCAGCGAAGGCAAAAGTGGGGGATCAGTCGCTGTCCGACACCCAGCAGTCCAGTGATGAGTTCCAGATGTATTTCTATGATACCAAAGCCAAGGTTCCCGAGCCTGATAAAAAGAAGAAAGACAAAAACGAGGAACCTAACTATTTTGCTGGCTTGAAAACAGTGTTGGACTGCCAGGAGGTAAGACTGATCCTTTCACTCATTGACCAGTTCACATTTTATCTTTGTCATGAAAGTTGTTTTGACTTCTGTGTGATTTCAATATATTTGAGGTAGACTTTACTGGCCATGACAACATTGTGTCCTTGTGTTCATAATAAATTTTGAAGTTTTGGTGAGATTTGGTCAAATAAATTTTTATGTTGATTCTGTTGAACAAATTTAACCATTTTTATCAAGCCCATAGCATAGCTGTTGAAGCTTAGTATAGTTGTCTGTTTATCTGTCTATGTATATATCTGTCTCAGTTTCAGTACCAGTTAGGGTCATTATTGAAGGGTTTTTTTTCTGTGCACAGCTTCTGGACTTCACCCTCTATCTCATAAATTAAGTCTCGCCCAAATCCCCATAACCCTGATATATGCCAAGGACTGAGCCCCTAATATCTCCTTACTAAATCTCGCCCCAGCCCCATCCCCCAAATATTTCAGGAGCTTATATCATATGAGTATGTCCTCACCATCCAGGGCTAAGCCCCCTCAATCTTCTGAACTAAGGCTTGCATCAAGCTACATTTGTTGAACCCTCCCCCAGGCCATGCCCGGATCCAGGGGTACTGAGCCTCATCCAGGAGCTTACACCATGATCCACTTATTGAACCCATTGTTTCACGCATGGGAGCATGCCCCCAACCCCCAAGAACTGAGCCCTACCTTTTACATGTATCTCCGAAACTAAGCTTCGCCTGACCTCATACCCTAAAGAAGCTATATCATGCCGGCACTATTAATCCATCTACTTCCCTGGGAGTATCTCCACTTCACACAATCCATTTTTTCCCCCAAACAAAGCCTTTCCCCTTCTCAACTCTTTTGAAATTTTACATCATAATAATATGAGAATATGCAAGTCTACTGAAGACCTGCTATCACATTGTGCAGGTCATAGTGTTAGCCAGAGACCCATCCACCTGTCCACTGGACAGGCAATTTCAAATTTGGACAGGCAAAAATTAGAAATCTAGGGAACACAGGGAAGTAGCCTGTCCATATCTAGTGGGATACGATATTTGGACAGGCAGATTCTGGTACAAGTCCATCAAAAGTCCTCTCGGACTACAGGCAGAGCCACATTGTAACTCTACACTGATATTGTAAGGAAAATGTTCCAGTATTATGACCCCCCCTCCCCCCCTAATTAGAGGGGGGAGCATATAGCGATCACTTTGTCCGTCTGTCGGTCCGAATTTCTTGTCCGTGCAATATCTCGGTTAATATTTGATGGACAGGATTGAAACTTGCATGAAATGTGGCCAGTGCTTCGTAGTTGTGCAACGTAAGTTTTTTCTGTGTTTCAGTTATATTTTCAAGAGTTATGGCCCTTGGTTCTTGAAATCTTTCTGAATTGGGACTTATCTGGGCTGGATCTCGGTTAATATTGTATGGACAAGTATGAAATTTGGCCAGTGCCTCGCAGTTGTGCAACGTAAAGTTTTTTCTGTGTTTCGGTTATATTCTCAAGAGTTATGGCCCTTTGTTCCTCAAACCTGTCTGTGAATAGGCAATACAAAACAGAACAACAGCGGGGCAGCAGGCCTTATTTTTTGACGCGAACGCTCGTTCAGGTTACGTGAAGGTTACGCAAATCGTATTTTACGCGAACGGTCACCGTTCACGCGGGGCGAATTTTATCTGCTAGCTTATTTTCATATGTCGGCAGTGTCTGTCTGCACACTACAAACTGGGAATAAAATAAGTGGCGACAGTTATATTTGCGCGTATACCGTGCACTTTCTCTTTCTCCTATTGTCGACTGGCAGGCTAATTTACACGGCCGTGGTTGTTTGATAAATCATGAATTGCTTATGGCCTGGTTAAATTGTTTGTGTCGGAGTGGTTTCGTTTTCACTGGCCAGACAATTACGCAAGCCCAGATGGAAATAGGTCAGCACTGCCATTTACAGCATGTTGACCTCAACACGTGCTGCCAGCCCCAGGCGATCTCAATCATGAAGTCTGGTGATCACGGGGGGTGGAAAGACCGTCGCATGCAAATTACAACACCATCATTTTTGGGTTTTGTATATTCGAATGAACCGTTACCTTATTCTTATGTCATTGAAATAATGCCACCGTTTTGACGGGTATAAAATATTCATATGATCAAATAAATATGAACTCGTGTTCAGCTTTGTTACACCTTTCACCCCTGTTGATTTTGCCAAGTGACTCAAGTGAGTCTATCCCGGCCAGTGTGGTTCATATTCAAAAACAATGAAAACTGTGGGGGAGATGGATTGTAGTTAAGTTTCTCCGTAAATCAAATAGCATTTCGTTGGTATTTGTTCTCTTATTAACAGTAAGATAATCTGTATTCTTCTCACACTAGTGTAATGTTCTCATGGTTTCGGGAGAATAAATATCTTTTTGTTTGAACAATGGGAAAACAGTTAATTGTGTATGCGTGCTCTTTCACCCCTGGAGTCAAAATCAGAATGGGACAGACATAAGCCTCATGGCAAACTGATGATACGGACTAGAGCGGGTTTACAGATTGGATTTACAGCTGTTCTATTATAAATTAAGGATAGATTCCGTCGGTTTATAAATGGTATGGCAATTAATCATTAGTGAATACACAATAGTCGTGTGACTGGAAAATATCATGATGTGGCTGTCAAGTGTCGTACTGTCCATGTCAAGCAGTTTGAATTTGCCACAATTACCGGGGCAAGAGAGATCAGCGGCATTACGTCAGCGTGGTCGGCAGTTATTTTTTTCTCGTATATTGTTCGTGTCCTTGAGCAAATGGTAATATGTATTAAATTTACGTAACCTTTCACGTAACCGATCGGTTACGCAGCGAACTTGGTGCGTAACCGAACGATCGGTTACGTACGCAAAAAATAACGCGAACGGTAAATCGTTCACGCCAGATTTTGAAAAAATAAGGCCTGGGGCAGTGTCCGACTAAAGCGGAATTGGGGCATACAATTAGGCAATCTCTGATTGCTTCTTTCCTGCATTTTGATTCAAGTGAGTGAGTGAGTAACATCATTGAGTGTTTGAGTGAGTGTTTAACATCCTACATATGCCAGAACACGAGAGTGCTCACAGTTCCTATTACCCTGGACACTGATCAGTCCAGCCAGTTTTGATTCAAATAGCCAATGAGTAATGGTTTTGTCTTTTTTTTTTTGGGGTGATGTTCTTCCAGAACCAGTTTGCTCGGGCTGAAGCACTCCATGCTCATGGTCACACCAAAGAAGCCAGCAAACTGGCTAAACAGCTTGCAGAGGAAATGCTGACTAATCCACCTGATCTCCTAGCAGAGGCTGCAAATCTGCTCACCATCAAGGGAAAAGGTTGGTTACTGTTTTCTGCAATTGAGACGAAGATTCTTTCCATAGTTGCATTTCTCAACCATGACATATCCACATATCCACATGTATGTTGTATCACGTGTATTGCAGTGCTAGTTTATGTGACATCACAATGCTAAGACAAGAGTGACTGGTAATGATGCGAGACTTGGCAAAGAAAAAGAACGACTGGGGTGTGAGAAGAGACATAACACACCACATCTCTGTCAGTCAAATTGTCATCTATTCATTCCTATCAATTTAGATATGATCATAGCACAAGTATCCAGATTATTTAGGCCCCCTAATATGTATAAAACCAAAACCCCAAAGTTTGTTTTCATTTAGAACACCCTGTATCCAGTCTAACATAAAAACTCTTATGTGGTATTTAGATCATAGATCAAGAAAATGATCGAACGATGATGTTCGGCCTATAATGCATATTCATTATTAGAACAACCTCTTCTCCCAGTCATTCAGATGTTCTATTCTGTTTTGGACAAAATCTATGTTTTCATAACTGTGATGTGGCGCGAGTTTTCCCATAGAAGGCTGGTGGCTAAGGCCAGACGATCTGTAGACATTGAGCATCTTTACAGCTGTATTTCCTTACCTATTTAATATCTCTGACCTTTACACACAGGTAAAAAGAAGAAAGCACAGAATGGTATCAGTGTCCTGGCCAGTAATACACTGTCTAAGGCTGCCTTTCTGTGCAGTGTCCTGGCAGAGGACCCTGACTGTCATCACCTCGCCTTTAAAGTAGGCATGTTTGGCCTGGAAATGCCACGCCCGCCTGCCTCCTGCAAGGCGTTAGAAGTAAGACCGGTGCAAATCCTGATTTATATCGTTCTATTGGGACAGCTGCAACTTCTTCTTTTCAGCTGGAAATATCTATCTCACTTGTACTCCTGAAAGAAAAGGTTTGATGCTGGCATGGCCGGTGTTTATCTTGTTCAATCATGGTATCATTTCTGGATAATTATAGCAGTTAAAATTTACTCTGAATAATTAAATTAGAGTTTAGCTTTAAATATCTTGAATGAATTGAAAGTTGGACATGTTTCTATTAATGGAAATGCAGTATTAAAAAATACGTTAATAAGTTTGAAATAACCAGTTCCGGAGTGGTCGGCATTACTAATTTCCAGCACATTGCGATCTCCCTGCCGAGTGGTGTTTCCAAAAATAGACTCGGGTTGTATGCAGCTTTGCTGAATCATGATGAGATGATGAGAATGCTGATTCCCGGCAGCTCTGTTTCAGTCTGAGTAGCTGAGGGCGTGTAGTTCTGGTCCTGTGTCGAGAATGTAACGGAAAGCAGTACGTTATCTCGTGTTCATTGGCGCCAGCTTTCAAAGCGAAGTTTGTTTGATTCAATGTTGTTAATGTCAGACATATTTATAGTTTAGAGTCGACTATTTCAAGTTGTTGACATGATGACTGACCTCAAGGACTTTGAAACTAGAGTCAAAAACAAATTTCAATTTCGGTGCTGGAAGAAAAATTTAGCAGTGGCGACCATAAAATAGGCCTGGCAGGTGAAACGATCAACTGAAATAGCCTAATAGGTGACCACTGGAAAGAGTGACTTGAAAAATCATGATTCTAAAAGTGCAAAAAATCTCAAAACTCAAAAACTTCTCATATCTAATGAGACTTAACCCTGTTTGTTCGCTTCCTCACAATCTGATGTTGAGTGCACAGAGCCAAATTCATTTGCTTCCAGTAGTGTGGCATCTACATCATGCTTGCTTTGATGGAGCATTTTTTGTCCAGTATTTGAATTATGTACTGGAAATATTTTGTTACAAGGAAAAAATCAATATAAAATAGTGCCTTGAATTTAGATGACAATCTGCAGTTTTATTTCCCAGAAATCACTGAGATGGCTTCTCCAGCCATCTAGGACCCGAGAGCCATCTGGACCCCGGCCTAAAGTGCTAGGATAGTATTTTTCCAGATGTTTTACAAAGATCCACTTCAATCTCTGGTTAATAAAATTTCAATTTACAAAAAATATTTATTTTCCTGTTCATAGGTGAAACTTGCATATCAGGAGTCTGAGCTGGTGTCCCTACTGAAGAAGATACCTTTGGGTCAGAATGAGCTCAGTGTGTTACGGGATAGAGCTGAGCAGCTGCGAGATGGCACACTCAAGTCCCGAGGAGAAGCGTTACTACCCTTGATGCTGGCAAGCTTCATATTCGACTCCCTCTGTTTGCCAGGTAAGTCTCAGTCAGTGGATTAGTTTGTGAGGCATACACCGGTGTTGTCAGAAGTTCACCTAAATCCAGCTTTATACAAGGCTTGAATAACATGCAAAATATGCACCAAAATTTCCTGTGTACATGCCTAGCAATTTGCCTACATGCATGAACAAAAAACACTGTACATAGTTTTTTACCCCTCGACCAAAATTTGGTCGAAGGGTATTGTCGCCATGTCATCTGTCTGTCCGCCACAGCTTTCTCGTTACCAAGATATCTTTAGAACAACTTACCCTAGGCACACCAAACTTGCATTGCACATCCATATGCTCCTGACCCAAAACTCTATTGAATCTGGGCCCGATTGCTTGGAAACTTTGGTGGCCAACTTTAATTTATGCGAAACCATTAATATTGTGTATCTTGGAAACCATTTCACTGTTCAGTGTGATCATCAATACATCAAGAAACTTTAACGGAATGAGCAAACCACTTTCCCTGATTGGGTGAAAACCTTGGCAGCCATCATTTCCTCCGCAGGGTCACTGTTTTTAGTGCGTTTATTTGCCAACCGGTTGCAGAAAAAAGCTTGAATGTGGCTCTGTGTTCACTTCATTTTGTACGCTTTGGAAATGTTAACCACGAGGTGAAAGCGGACTAAGAAATACATATAGTGTGGAGCGTTTGATGCGTGAGACGCCTGGGATGTAAATACCCATCAGGGTAATTCAATGCACAGCTTGTAGAATAGCTGCTCTGTATGATTAACATTTTAACGTAGTCTAATATTTACCACCATTGAATGGGGGACATTTAACAGCAAATTTTTCCAGACGATTGGCAGTCTGCCATAAGTTATAGTCGGCATGATCGATGGTCCATTTTTCGATACTTTGTTGCAAGTGTAGCTACGTGCATGCGGTGCACCTGACAATCAAAATTTCTGTGTACTGTGAAAAAAAATACATGCATGTGTGCAATGATAATTTCGAGCCTTGTTAGAAGTAGAGACAAATGAGTCTAGGATATCTATTCTTGCTCCCAGTTATTACAAATATTTGGGATATATTTTAATATTCAAATTTCTACAACTACATGTAGCTGTGAACAATCTTTAGAACCTCTTATGAATGAATACTCACCTGGGTCACTACTGTGTTCAACTAACAGAAATGCTAAAGGCTATCATTGTGGTCATTCCAGTCAAAATTTGATATATTTCTTCCCTCTTTATTATTCTGTGTCCAGTGTTTCCAGTGAACAGTTCAAACAGCCGACCCCCTAGTCGCTCTGTACAGGTGACAGCCAGGCTACCAACAGATGAAAAACTCGGATTTGAAGCAGCAGTAGCAGCTTTAGGTGAGATGAATGGGAAAAACATTCGGCAAACAGAAAACCTGTTGTTTATAAATACCTCACTCAATATTGATCAACTTTGGGTGAAAGAACAAAATGTGTTGAGGTAAAAATGTCAAAGTTTGAGGTTGAAGTTCCACTGAAGTCTTATAAGGCAGTGCTGTATTAGGGAAGGGTATTTTTGTTGCACCCCAAAATTGTGCCAAAATATTCTTCATGTCTACCCCACAATCATGACAACCTGGGCAGAAGGAAAGATTAGTCTAAATGCTGCAAACTAATGTTGCTGTTCTTATCCCTGGAACACAACAGTCATGTTCTCGGTGATGTGCAGGGTTTGTTTGACCTAATGTAATCCGAATGGTCACAGGTCGAAAACATTTGAAAAGTTCTGTAGATTCTGAAAACAGTGGAACTGGTTGTATTTGAAACTTATTTCTGGTTCCCGAGATATGACTTTAAAAGCCAAAAATCGTTCAGCTGCCAATTCTAGCTGAACAAATACCTAGTTATGATAACAATTCATTTTGATACTATAACCTACAGTAAACTTTCCATGCATGTTGAAGAGAGACTTGTTTGATCTACAAATTCAGAAATTAAATATGACATCACAAAGATGGCCCACTTTAGAATTAATACTGAAATAGTAGTCTGTTAATTTCAAATCCATCAACTCTTACAACTTTGCTGTATCACCTGATGCATTAGCAAGTAAGGTATTTCCAAAATCAGGTGCGTAAAGTTACCTACATTAACTACACTGCATTATTGTCCCTAGTTGATATGAGTACAGGTTTGAAGGCTAATGTATCTGGGGCATATCATCCATTACTATGTGGGGTCCCTAAGTTTACCTACATTAATTACGCTGCATTATTGTCCCTAGTCGATATGAGTACAGGTTTGAAGGCTAATGTATCTGGGGCATATCATCCATTACTATGTTAGATTCCTAAGTTTACGTACATTAACTACACTGCATTATTGTCCCTAGTTGATACAGACCCCTAGCTAGCGATATTTGGCGGGGCGCCGCGCCCTGCCCCCAAAACCAGCGCCCTTGTGCCCTAAGACACAAATGTTCCGCGCCCTACCCCTATCCCACAAAGTGTCTTACCAAGATGATCCCCACTTCTCTCTTTATTTTGAAAATTTCATCAGCGCGACATCCCGTTTTCCCTTTCAATCGTGTCCGTTGCTTTAACGCCTCCTACAATAGAGAGCGCATATTAATCTCGCGTGTTCACTCTCCGGTTTTGGCTATGTTTCGCGTAAATGTCATACCAACCAAACAGCGGTGTGCTTTTATGCGAGATTACCGAATCATGGAGAATACGTCCTGTCCGAACAATCGTGGCCGAACGAACTTCAAACTTTTTAGTTAGTCGATTTATCGCCGTTTAACAGTTTAATTATAATGCCAAGTAGCGCCAGACGTGCCAAAAAACGGGCACACGACAATGCTGTTACATTCAAGGGCTGCAAATCAATAACGTCGTTCTTCAGGCTGGATGGAAATGCGACGACAACAACAACAACAACTTCAACACAGCTGGATGAGATGCACTCGCTACCCGACTCTGAAATCGAATCAACGTCACCCGGATTATTTTTACTGGTTCCGAATTTGAATTTATTGTTGATAGCAGGATAATCACAAAATGGCAACGGCAGAAATTTAGAACACATGTGGACTCGTGTTTGCTGTAAAGCAACCAGCGGGTGATCAGACTTGAATTAATGTTATTAATGAAGAAATTCTTTACGGTATCATATGCATGACGACTGCCAACTGAATGTCAGATCTGACACTTTGTAGTCGGAGAATCTGAAGAATTTTGATGGCTGTTATGCGAGGAAAATCAACAAATGAATCCCATGATCATCACACCTCCAGTTATGTTCACCAGCATGACCAGTGTACATATCATATTCCCTGTAGTGATTTAACAAGGAAAACAAGATTTTAAGACAGAATTTGGAAGAGCATGGGCTTCAAAAATGAACTTTTCAAATGCTCTCTCAGGCCATCATTTTAATGGCAATTTCTCAATTTTCGCCAAAGGCCGAGAGGGGGGATACCCCCTTCTCAGACTCTCCCTCGGACTTCGGCGCTGCGCGCCTTCGTCTTTGCACCCTGCCCCTTTCAATTCCTGACTAGGGGTCTGTTGATATGAGTACAGGTTTGAAGGCTAATGTATCTGAGGCATATCAACCATTACTATGTGAGATCCCTAAGTTTACCTACATTAACTACACTGCATTATTGTCCCTGGTTGATATGACTACAGGTTTGAAGGCTAATGTGTCCGAAGCAGATCACCCATTACTATGTGAGGGGACGAGGAGACAGAAAGGTGACCTGGCCATAGCTAAACTTGTACATTACAAAGATGAACAGGTCAAACTTAGCCAGGTCAGTCAAACTAATACTGTGTATTAGACTCCCTGCTGGAATTTTGTTAGTATTCATCAAGTGAAGCTATACCTCTTACCATGCTTACTATAGATTGAATGAAGATACTTTTGGAACTGCTGATAAAAATGTTACCAGCTAGATCAATAGAAAATAATGCTAAGAAGCTCCTCTTAATCTTGTTTGAAACCCAAGGTTTCTATGCAAATTATTTGAGACAAAAACCTATTCATATCAATGCTCTTAGAAATTTCTCCTATTTCATCTTCATGATGTTAAATATGTGTGTTGTGTTAGAAAAATTCCTATATTTCTCTTACCTGCAGATAATGGATAAACTGTTAGATAAGGAGGTACATCAGCTGTTCAAGGCCCCCAGTTTGACCACCTACCTGGCCAGTAAGCCCGCCAGTGCCCAGCCTGTGAAGGTTGGTGCTGCTGGAGCAGCCGGGCCTGGGATTCACGACTCCTCATCCCCAGCCAGATCAGCTCAGTCAGCGCCACCTGTTGGAGCGAAGTCAGAGAATGGATCCGCATCCCCACCGACCACTGGCACCAGTCAGCTGGACAGTCAAGAAGCCACGCCCACGCGCGAGAACACCGCTGCTCCAGACCATGCACTGCTGGCGGCATGGAAAGAGGGTGGATCAGTGCAGAGTTTGGACTACTTGAACCTGGAACAGTCACGTGTGACCCCTTCTGTTGCACCCAGTGGAGCTCGACCCAAAACTACATACCCAGCAAGGTACAATAGGTATGGACAACCTATTATTTTGTCCTTTTCGCTTTTATAGATATTTTCTGGCAAGTTTAAAACCACCTTATAGTCATATATTGAGACGGGGTGGGTGCAAGCATTGATGGGGGGGGGGGGGGGGGGGGAATGTGGAAAGTGTTTATGAATCATTCTTGATCCAAACTTCTGACTGATTCTTGATGCAAATTTCCTACGTAAAATGGGGCTCAATTTTGTGGTGTACTTGGTGATCCTTCTGGATAGTTATCAGCCTAGATCTTCAGCGTGCTTTGCCAAGTGTGACCGGACTGATAAAATAGAGCCATAGCTTCTTATTTCAATTTCATTCTCATTAGTGAATTTGGAAAACGATGTCAAGCCGGTCTCAACAGCGAATTATCTAATAACCTGAATATTTACGAATTATATCTAAGCTTATAAATAAACAATATATGAATTCCTGATGTTGAACTTAATGAAATATGGATATTTCTGAACAAATACATGTATTTATATTTCATTTAATATCAGTACCATATAAAGTAAGGGCACTAATAATCGACAAGAAATAAAATTTCCCACCAATGAAAAATGTGATCAGATTTATTTAGAACAAACTGTTCGTTACAAAAAAAGTGTTTTGAGAATTTTAATTGAATTCCCCAGTGAAATGTTCCTATTTGGTGATCAAATATATTAGGCATGCTGGTAATAATGTGGATATTGATAGACTAATTGTAATAGAACATTTACGGTATCAGTGTATATTAATGATCTGTTTATTTTTAATCCAGTGGGAAGGACACAGAAGACAGTTCAGCTCTGGAAGAAGATGGGGATGATTTCAAGGCTCTGCAGGCCAAGCTCCGCTGCTTGAACTTGAAGAAAAAACCTTCTCAGTGTAAAAATGGTGAGTCTTTCTTTCATTTCACTCTTACATACCGAAGACAAAACCAAGCTTTTAAATAATGTTCGACTGGGTTATTAGAGATGATGATCATGATGATTTAAAATGTACTCACAATAACATCCTCAACTTCCAAGGATCAAACACCTCCGTACTGAATCGACAAGGATGATTATATGTGAAGGCAACAGTATATTTGTCATGTTACAGTCATCTGTGGATGAGATGAAGTCTGCAGTGGTATTTGCAGCAATGCTAAAAAGAGGCAGCAGGTGATTATATTTAAAATATGGCATCAGTCTATTGTAGCTAGCATTTCTTGAGGCAATAGTGCATTTGGTAATTGTAACCCATAGTCTTAGATATAATAAAGACATGCTCTCCGAGTTGATACTCACGCCGATGATGAATTACCAGGCGTTCGGAATGATTAGTAAAGTTCAGGGTCATTGACTAGTAGCCCAAACTACGAGGTTCATGTTAGTTCAAGCTGACCGTATTTTAGGCCTTCAATGGAATGTCACTTGATCCTCGTGTAATACAATGGAATGCAGCAGTACCAGACAGACACAAAACACACATATTCATTCATATTTTGTATTAAATATACATGAAGTGAATGGAAGTTGAGAGATAATTATCTTGAAACCTGATGACGTAGGCCCCCTACATCCATGACAATGAAATCCCACTTCTATCCCTTGATGCAATACAGGCCCCCAACATCCATGACAATTAAATGGCTGGTGGGGATCTTTATACAGTTCATTTAGCCTGTCACCTCCCTCATGTATCATGACATCAACGAAATTGCCAGCGCGAGGTCCCTGGACTGGCGGTTTCGGAAGAGCAAGCTTTAATTTGGTGTATCGGGTTACAAATAGGATTTAACGCCGCCTTGCGGTACATGAATTTCGCGTTGACAATGACAATTTAATTGGTTTCGTGTTACATAAGCGATGTTAGATTTCTGGCTCAGTGTTCACGTGTCCTGCAGATGAATGAATACACAATTCATCACATGATTGACAGAGATATAATATGTCATCAGGGTTTGAGACCATTGGATCAGTGTTATTTCCGACAAGAAGTAAGTTCTCAATCACTCGTTATGTACAGTTTATTTCATGTAATTGCCCCGTTTTATCATAATATTTTTCCATGGTACTAGACATATAATGGACTGCCTCTCATGTAGATCAACTTGAACAATGCCACAAAATGTGTAAAATATTTGTTAAGTTCTAACAGTAACAACCCGAGATTTGGTGTCAATACAGTATGATATCTAGTGATAAATGACTGGACACGGACAACCATACCTTTCATTCACAGGCTGAAAATCTGCCATTTACGGGTAACGATGCAGACGTCTTGAAAACGAAAATAACCGAATGAGCTTATCAATCATACGACAAATGTGCTACTGCCTTCACCTATAATCATCCTTGTCAATTCAGTTCTGTGAACACAGATATTGTCATTCTGGCTTCATTGCTTTAAAAGAGTTCACACAACTATTCGAACACAGTATTAGCGATCCAATATTTGTGGCTTCTTTGCACAACATACTTCTGAAACATACTTTATGATAATGATGCACATCATGTTTCCATTTGTTTTTCAGGCATGGCCAGTATTGACAGTAGTGCCCCTGAGACGACTTCCAGTGACAACTCTCCCACATTAGTACGCCGACACTGGGCCAAACACCAGGGACCTGGCAGTGACAGTGGTAGTAGTGGAAAGAGCAGTGACTCCATTGGATCCAGCAGCTCAGGGGATAAAGTACCTCGGCCTAAAATCAGAGATGAAGAGAGGTTAGTTGTTTCGTTTTCCAGGACTTCTTCATTCACATACTGTAGTTTCAGCAGTCATACAGCTAAGTCAGAACTCATTATGGCGGGGGACATGCTTTTGGTGATTCGTTCTCAAAGACAGTGTCCAATGCTTCACTTGTTGATGTTTTCTTAGTACAGTAACTAACCCTCCTGTTCAACCTTAGTAAACTGCTGTTGATTGCAGCTAGACCTGTTTTTAATGACACAAGGCTACCACAGCTCATGTGATCTAGACTACCGATGTCAGCGATATCATACACGATTTGTAACTGGTCAGCCATTTGGTGGACTACTACTTACAAATTTGTAGTTAGAAAACTCAAGTTGTATTGTTCCTGCATGTAGTGATAATTATTCCAATAGGGACTTGTATTAACTGACAGTTGTATTTGTTTTCACAGTCCACTCTGTCCCATGATCAACAGAATGCTTCCTGCTCAACTGGTTCTTGACGCCAGAAGTTCAACGCCCAACATTAAGGGCATGCGGTAAGACCTGACCGAACCAGCTGCTGATCGATCATGAACGTTCAATTTGATGTTTAACTCGCCTTTGTACCGGTGGCTTTGACAGTTCCAAACTGGTATAGTCTCTTGTCATGAACACGAATGAAGCTAAGATATACTTATCATCTACATAGTTTCGAAGACGATACCCAGAGCTTCTAAACAAGATGTAATATGATGAAAATATTTGTCTAGAAATTTCCTACTTTTGAATTTCAATGACAGGCAATCATGGAACTTCTTTTATATCGGTACAGAGAGACTTTTAAGTGTTGAATGAGAGTTAGATTTTTGCTGTATTACATCAAGCTGATCAGTGGATCCTCTAATTATGCATCCGAAGAACTTATACAGAGCTAATGTTATACTTACGAGTTCTAAATTTGAGTGGTATGCAGAAGGTGCAGGTACATGGTGACATGTTTCTCTTGTTAAAACTGTGTTAGTTTTACCTATATCATAGTTTGTAGTTTTGGGTGATATCATTGTCTTCTCGATCCTTCTAACATCATTATTCAGGCCTGCAAGTGCCTCCTATATTTTTTAGTCATTTCTATATTTTCCTATATTTTACTCAAAACCTCCTATATTTTGATATTATAAAAACTTTCACCAATGCTCTGAAATTGGCACGAGGAAATACATTTCAAAACATTTTTTTGCCTTGCTTCCCTCAGAATAAACGATGAAATCTCTCTTGGTTGAAATAAGCAACAGAACGAGTCTCTACAATCACCACCAATATCACCGCATTCAGTGGAAATAATTTCATTAAACATCAGAAAAGCAACAAGTTTGGAACTTACAATGTACTAGTGACCCGTCTTACACTCCTTATTTCCAAAATTTTCCTATATTTTATAAAGAAAATTCCTATATTTCTCTTATATTTTGGCAAATTTCCTCCTAATATTTTCTCTTATATTTTCACTGTGAGACACTGTCAGGCCTGCATTATTGTGAGGTTGAATTATTCTGTTTCATAGGTACAAGGGGAAGAACCGTGTCATGCCCACCATCCCCAACCAGCCTAGTGAGGCCTCCGCCCATTTTATGTTTGAGCTGGCGAAGACGGTGTTGACAAAGGCTGGTGGGAATAGTTCTACGTCCCTGTTCACACAGCCCACAGCTACGACCAATCACACTGGCCCGCACCGTGCCCTCCATATCTGTGCATTCCAGATTGGCCTGTATGCACTGGGCCTGCACAACTGTGTCTCTCCAAACTGGCTCAGCAGGACCTACTCTTCTCATGTCTCCTGGATAACAGGTGGGTTTTTTGGAACTCTCTAGATTAAATTTTTTCTTCGAAATGGAAACATTCAAATACCCTTCCTGTAAGGTAGTCTCATCTTCATTTTATCCAGCCAATTTCTACGTTTCCACTTCGAACCTGCGTTGATTTATCAGTGTTCAAAAGCTGAGGTGTAAATTTCACCTACGAACGCGAGATGAATCAATCAGAACGTACACGCCGAATGTGAGCAGAGTGACATCATCCTCAATTAACGACATCATTCCTCCCAAAATAGTGTTTGTATTAGCCCACAAAATAGGTCAGCCAATCAATAATGCTCTTCTACGGCCCATTTCGAATTACAAATGTTAGGTCAGTGACGTCTCGTGTCTATAAGTTCTTTGAACACTGAAGGGGGCCAGATATATCGAGGGAAGTTCGAAGTGGGAACGTAGAAATTCGCTTGATAAAATGAAGATGGGTAGTCCAAATTGGAGTGTTATTCCATTTGATAGATGTTCAGTTTTGGCATTGAATGATTAAATCATACAGTTAAGATTTCAATGTATAGTAAAGAGGAATTGTTTATAGCAGTGTTAGACAGGAGCATGTGCACAGGATGATTATTTCCTTGTCATATTTTATTTGTTAGATGAATTTGATCTGCATAATTTTCTTTGATCATGGGTATGTGCATAAAATTTAATTTGCTGACCGCTCAATCTCTACACAATACTACATTTCTTACTTTTTAATGTTTTTACCTGTCGTAATCTCAAGGTGGATGAAACTGATGTATTGCATCATAAGCAGTTTCTGAACAACAAAAAATATGTCTAGAATGTCATGATGGTGGTTTCAGTCTACACGATTACAAACATTACAACATATTGCCATATTTTCCAATACATGAAAAACTAAGCATGTGTGAGAGCCTGTATTGCCCTGCTATTAAAGATTAAAACTGTATGGAATGAGATCAGATGTTTTGTGCAATTAAAGGGAACAAACTCTAGGTGTGCACAAAGGATCATCATTGTTATCAGTGATTATCTCCCTTGCTCTTGGGTATAGGGAGAATTTTTGAGGATACAGAGAAGTACTATTTGTGCAGTTGCACTGTATAATGAGCCCCAAAACTAAATTGCTCATATGATATTTAGTAGCTCCTCTCACCACCTCTATCTATGATTTTATGTCGCCATTTAAGTTAAATATAATTTTAAGAGTTTAGTCACTCATGAAAAAATGCTGCTTCTTATTCAGGGCAAGCCATGGAGATTGGGGCATCGGCTATCAACATTCTGATTGAAACCTGGGAAGGACACTTAACGCCACCTGAGGTCGCGTCACTTGCTGATCGTGCATCCAGAGGTCGCGATCCCAACATGGTGCGAGCAGCTGCAGAACTGGCTCTCTCCTGCCTGCCTCATGCCCATGCTCTCAATCCAAGTGAGATACAGAGGGCTCTGATTCAGTGTAAGGAGCAGAGTCGAGAGATGCTGGAGAGGGCCTGTCTGGCTGTTGAGAGTGCTGCCAAAGGAGGTGGCGTCTACCCAGAGGTCTTGTTTGATGTAGCCAAGAGGTGGTTTGATCTCTCGGAGCAGGTTGGTGCTGGGGGGTCGAGTGGCTCTCACAGAGACCGACATCACAGGGAAGTGAACACCAATAATGTGGGCGATGATTCCAATGTCCAGCCCGCTGTTGTTCTGCCTGAGTTGCCTGGACCTGCTGTACCTGAGAGAACCAGCCCAGCTGGCTCATATTCGCCAATAGGGGCATTCGGCCAGCCCATCGTCAGCCAGGCACAGGTTTCCACTGCCCAGATTGTCCCAGTCGCTGGACAGATCCAAGCCCAGTCAGTCGTCATCCCATATTCCATCCCACCACCCAGCGCCTCGCATCCACAGTTACCTCCCCATGCATATGTCAATGTTAATGTTACCCCATATAGCTATGTTCAGCCCATCCAGTCATTCGCTCATCATTATAGTCAGCCTCACATCCCTGTACATACACATAACATTCATCCCGCCTACGTGGCCACGTATCCATATCAGAATCAGCCCACATTCACCAACTTACAGCCCATACAGAATCTACATCCTGGTCCCACCATGGTGTACCACGCGACAGCAGCCCACCTACGACCCCCAACAGCAGCCCTGCCCATGTACCCCAGTCAGATTACTGCTGCTCAGACTGTCACACTTAACAACACTGCTGTCAATGTGGCCACACTACAGGCATTGCATCCTGTTGAGCACCTCGCCCAGTCCGGCGATGCCCAACACGGGCAGCAGGCCAATATGGCCCAGCCCCAGCTACAGTCAACCATCCGTAATCAGACACAGATGAACTACCTGCTGGCTGCGTACAGGGTGGGAATGCTGGCTATGGAAACACTCGCTCGCAGAGTGCACGATGACAGACCACAGACTAAGTATGCCCGTAACCCACCCTATGGAGAAGACGTCAAATGGCTCCTTGCTGTGGCTATTAAATTAGGTATGAAATTTTATGAAACACTGAAGCCTGCTTCGAAAATCTCATTGATTTCATTGAAAGTGCCTTTGGCTGTTATAAATTGTCTGTGGAAGTATTGAAGAGTTAGGAGAATATTCAAATTTTATATATATAACAGCAAAAAATATTACTTTATTGTACATCAAGGCTCCAAACCGTGAAGGTATTAATTTTTTATAGGAGGTATAAGCAGCCTTGAGAACTAATAATTTGAGGATGTTAAATGATCCTTGGAGAGTTTTCCAGTGGCCCATCCTGGAGTAATCTGGAGCTTGTTCTCACTGGAGTGTAAAACTAACAAATCATGTGACCAACACAATGTTTCAAAACTGATTTAGAATTTCTGTCATTTGTAGCAGTTTGTAGTTTGTTTTCCAGCATGATCAAATCCAAAAAACTTTTACATAATTATCAGATTTTGTTGTGCTAAAAAAGTTACATTCACCAACTAAGGAAAACAAACTTCAGCTTCTATGGCCCTTGAAATTCCAGAAAGTGAACGGGCTGCGATCTTGGTCTCCGAACTCTTTGACCTCCTCACACGGGAGAGCGCGGAGACGTCCGGGAGGTCTGCTGCTTCCAGTGGTATGCTCTCCCAAACGTCAAGCATCTCCAGGAGACGCCATTGGAAAACAACCTCGGAGTTCACCTTTGAAAGTGAGGATCATGCGCTAACTTGAGTGAAGGATATCCTTGAACTTGGTGTAATGGGCTGTATCCCATCTTCATTTTATCCAGCCAATTTCTACTTTCCCACTTCGAACCTGCCTTGATTTATCTGACCCCCTTCAGTGTTCAAAATCCGAGGTGTAAATTTCACCTACGAACGAGAGACGAACCAATCAGATCGTAAATGCCGATTGTGAGTAGAGTGACATCATCCTCAATTAGCGGCGTTATTCCTCCTAATATGGTGTTTGTATTAGCCCACTATATAGGTCAGCCAATCAATAACGCTCTTCTACAACCCATTTCGAAATTCAAATGTTTTCGAGGTCAGTGGCATCTCTTTGAACATTGAAGGGGGCCAGATATATCGAGGGAAGTTCGAAGTGGAAACGTAGAAATTCGCTTGATAAAATGAAGATGGCTGTATCCAGACTGCCACTTCTTCTATATATATATCATGATGGTAATAGAAGATCACTGCATTGTTCTGTGGCAGCCTCTTATCGCGAGATGAAGTTCCATTGGAAGAGTAATTGAACTATGTATTATATTACCAGTGGAATGCAAAAAGTTTTGATCTTTCTATGGTTCATATATCAACGTATAACTTCTTCCAGTTTTCTTGCAAGTATTTTGTCCACCAGTAACTTTTCCCTGCCTAAAAACATTTTGCTGCGTTGAATAGAGGGTGTGCTCAAATTGGGGTAATCTAAAAACCCGGTAATCCCTTCAGGCCAGCTGGTCCAATGCGATGTCACAAGCCAGTGTCAAAAAAGGGTAGATTACCGAGGACAAAATACTTCAAACTGATAGAAGTAGATATATAAAAATTTCAATAATATAAAAAGTACAAAAACCTTTGCCTTTCACCTTGAATATGATTTGACAATGGAGGAACACGTTTGGCAGCAAGGATTACCCATCAAACCAGAGAACAATTTTTACTGATTTATACAGTTGAAATTGTATGGTTGAACTGGCTGTAATACAGTGACATTCTTTAATGTAGATTTTCTCTTTATCCATTTCCTCAGGTACGACGTATTTACAGCAGTTTTGTGCGAGTGCAGTAAATGCCGTGGTCAGCCCGTTTGTTCTATATGACATTGCCATCGAGGCCGCCCATGTCCTGGCCAGGAACAATCCTACCCAAGTGGCCAATCATCTCCGATCTAACATCCTAAATCCTCTTGTACAGAAATGTCTTCAAATGTAAGATTTTAAAATGTGTTAGAGATTCAAATTTGTATAGACTGTGCTCTAATATGTTCTCAGTCACACAAGGGAGTGCAATTTCCACTCCAGAAATATACGAGGTGATAATGTATAATATATTGAAACAGGAAGTTGAGGAAACTGATTTAGCTAATAGAGTAGGTACATTTACAAAGGCAAAACTCCTTTTGCTAT
This sequence comes from Hanleya hanleyi, assembly GCA_036873755.1. NCBI lineage: Eukaryota > Metazoa > Mollusca > Polyplacophora > Lepidopleurida > Hanleyidae > Hanleya > Hanleya hanleyi. Next base: position 24,264 of record JAVTVY010039178.1, on the reverse strand, counting down.
TCAGTTTGTGAAGCCATAAATTAATTTCTGTAATTCTATGCAAAATGCTGTGTTTCATACAGAACAAATACCCCTGTGGTATATAGTCCGAAGTGACGTGAAATAGTCTGTTCTTGGCTTTTAAGTGTACATTTTAGCATGGATTTTTAAACCTATGTAAATTTTGACACCTTGAACCACAAGAAATCTTTTTTATTTTTCAATGTTACCATATCCTCCATGATATTGCATGCCAATATTTTGGTTCAAGGTGTCATGTTTTTGAAATAATAAAATAATATATCCTAAAATATATAAGAATAAGCCCAGAAGTGATGAGAGATCAATTTCAAACATCCTTTGACACTGTTTTACATTAGTTTTGACAATATAAAACAGGGATATTTTTTCTGTACGAAACACGGGTGCTGCATAATTGAAGAAATCAAAATTTAGCATCACAAACTCCACACCTAATGGAGTGTTCCATAGGTAAACATAACTAATCCTTCATTAGGTAAGCGTTAAAGCAGGAGTTGACGTAAAATTTTGGGGTGATCGAATATAAAGAGTGTGATTGAACAGTTGATTCATGTCCAAGAATGAAGAGAATTTGAGAAGAATATGGACATCATCGTAAGATCTCTAATAACTCAATTACAGGAAATGCAGCATTAAACTTGTATATCTGAGAAAAAATCTTCATTTATGCAGCTGTTACTGTCCAGCATTTTAGTTGTCAATGTGACAGTTGTACAATTTGGCAACACCACAAAGTCCTATTCTCTGTTTCCTATTTAATGGAGTTAAAATTTTCACTTCCATTGATTGAATTATTGGCAACCGACTCTAATGTATTTGCATAAATTCTATCCAGGATGGCATGTTTCTTCTTTTTTTTTTTTTTTTTCTTCTTCCCAAATTCATGAACTTTGTGAGAAGTATGTCAGTATACAATTGATTTGATTATGTCAGTCATACATGTGATTTTCAGAATAGAATACACAATTCAATGATTGCAGAAGTTCTTGTCCAGTCAACAATTGGAAATAATCATAGTGTACAAGCAATCTAGGTAAAACCAAGATGGTAAATCAGGGGAATACCATCTTGACGTAACGCTATGAAAACTTCGTGCAAAATGTTCGCAGATATTCTGTAAGATCCCATAATAAGCCAATCACGACAATTTCTGACTTTTCTCTCGATTGACGTTTACATGTACTTCACAGAGATTAACATCTTCGCGCGGCACAATCTCTTGATATTTTTTGCCCCCTAACAAAGCCAGACTTTTCAGCGGCAGTAAACTCTTTGATCTTCACGGCTTACCAGGCACATTGTCTGGAAATGATGCCTTATTTGAATACTGTTTCCCGATAATATTTATATATTAGTCCACGTGCTACCGTGTGTAATGTAATTACCGTGGGTGTGATTTCAACAAGCTAGCCACCTGATTGGCTAACAAATGTAGTTTCAAATTTGCATGGGATTTATATAGGGCTGAATTCAGATATAATGTTCCGTGATATTATATCTGAGTTTACTGAGATTGAATGTACAAGCACTTATTTCTTTCCTCTTCATTTTGAAAACCTTGCCTACATGGGTCTTTTTCATTCTTGAATATTTCAGGTTCATTCAATGTGCCCATCAACGCATTCATCACATCAACCAGACAGAGTATGAAGATTTCATCACCATCGTCTGTAGCGCCCGCAACGCATTCTTCATGACACCGGGGGGGATAGTCCAGTTCAACGAGTTCTTACAGAGTCTGCGTCGCTCCAAATCGTGCAGGAAAGATCTTTGGACACGTTTAGTCAATGCTCTCAGCACGGGGAACATTTGACCCACGACTTGTGTTAGCAAACACATTTCTCTATATTATCCAGGTCCTGTTGGTATTTTGTGGCTGCTGCACATGTTGATTTTGACGGGAGTTCAGCTCATCTAAATGCCAGAGTTTTGAGGAGTAGTTAGATAGACACATCAGATAGGTACAAATTTTACCACTTTGTGGAGTGAATTTTCACCAGTTTTTTTCCGTTCAATTTTTATTATTTTTCGTGTTTGATATATACATATATATAATTATATACATATTATACTGTTTTGTTTGTTTTTTTCTTTGTTGCATGGTTATGATTATTATAATTATTATTTTTTCTTTCAGGTTAAACTTGAATGCGTTATTTCTGAACCTATTGAAATCGTTCTCAATTCTGGTTTATTTTACTCCCCCCGTCTGTTTCATACTTTCATCATGGCCATGTACTTGTTGCCAGATAATATTCATATTGAATTTTAACAAATAGTCTATTCATACATTCATCTTCATGTGTAAATGTTCAGTCATTCATGTAACATAATAGATCAGGGTACATCGGTCAGTTTGCAGACCAGTAACTAGTACAAGTCTGCTTGAAGGTTGTGAGAAAGAACCTCCGGCCGTTATTTTGTATGTCATTCATGCCATCTTTCAAGGTGTTAGTAAACCGAGTGTTGTTGTTACAGAGTATTTTGGAAATTGGCGAAAAGCATCTGCCCGAAGAAAATGACATTGTATGTGCAGTGCATTGAGTTCCTGCACCTGTGTAAACGTTTCATATTAAGTGTGCACGCATGTTACCTAAGTTAAAACTTTACAATCTGTAACAACAACACTTGGTTCACTAACACATTAATAATGAATTGGGATCCTATTTCTGCCATTCATTTGCCTATGTCTTTGACGTATCCTATATAACTAGATTTATGGTCACCCCTCCGTGACCAGGACTGATTTATATGCATTGGGCCATTCCAAATATAGCCACTTTCTCAACTTCTTAAGAAGTCTTTGATAGCAGCACTGTGATTGGTCAGTCAGCTTGGGAGGTAACTGGACGTGACCTTAAAGCGAGTGTCATAAGATCTTATGTTGAAATATTCAAATGAGGAACAGAAACCTGACCCAGATTCATAAGGATTGGTATCATGCACTTTTTTTTAGTCTTTTCATCCTCTTCTACATTCTTCTACTGTTAGAGCCGTCTTGTATGCTTTATGAGTTTAGTTGTCAACTGCAGCTAACTTGTTCATCTTTGGTCAACTCGAGACCCCTATGGGCACACAGATGATTTGCCTCCTCCCAGAGTGCCATTTGTTCTGAATATGAAGTAAATGTACTGATACAAAGAAAAATCGTCGTAAAAAAATGAATTTTAGTTGAATGAGTTTATTTCTTTCCAATGTCCATGGGTCTATGTACAGAGACATTGAAATGTTATGCTTAAATGAACAGAAACTGAAATCTGGGATTATAGCTCACAGGTGGCTTCTAGAGCATGTCGGACTACCATTACTATTGATGCATGAAATGTTTTAAATCACACAAGACTATCATCCCCCAAACTGACTGAATAGATCATTCTCAGTATGAAAGCTCCTGACAAGTTGTACCAATTACCCCCAACTCAATGAGCAATGTTACTCAAAAATGCAGAGCTTATGGATCATGTGGATAGTGTATTTGGTAGATCTTGACTTATCCATTGTAACACCTATCCTCATTCCCAGAAGTGTTCTACCAAAAGTTTGATACATCTTGTCTGCTTAAAAATCATTGGAGAAGAGGGTCCTGCTGATCCACCATGAGGATCTCCAGTCACTGACCTGAACAGAATATAGCATTTCTAGGTCGAACATATAAATTATATCAGACGATCAGTAGCGTGAAGACAACAGCTGCCATCATACATGTAAACATGCCCCTGTCTTCTGAATGAAGCTGATACCCAAGAGAAGGTCGTTAGTCGGAGAGGTATATACAACACAGGAATTGTGAAGAATACTGTCTATCCCAGGAATTTGTTAAAAGAAAATATTTTGTTGTATAATTCAACTGCTGGCCGTTATAATATAGTTTTCAGTATTAGCTTCCAGTGTAATGACTGATGAGACTACATTTCTGAGAAGCCAAGAGGTGTATTTTTGCCATTTCTTTATGGACTTATTTATTGATGACGGTTGTTAATTAGTAATGATGGTAATTTAGTACCCATTATCTCCAAGTACATGAAGTAATGTGTCAGGTAAACTTTTGATCATTTTTTTTTGACAGCCAAGCCATATGTAGAAGTATCCAATTTGTTTCCATTCTTCCTTCTGGAGGTAAATTGTTATGAGTCATTCTTCCATTTCACAGCTTCCTTTTGTTTTATTTAATGTAATAATTTCTATTTATCAAAATTCCCCAAAGATGAGTACATTAAATATCTAGTAAATTCTTTTCCTTTTGCTGTACAAGTACTGTTAGATGGAAAACAGCTTGATCCTTTCTGAATTAGCGTGATTAATTTAATTGATTGTTCAAAACAGATGGGATAGTCTGTCGGGTTATTCTAATTTAAATAACAATGCACACCTTTTTCCCCTATCTTATATATTAATCAAATGTTGTTTATTTTCTGTTAAACTATTTAACTTATACACTATTTTCTTAAATATTCACTGTTGAAATTTACTTCCTGAGCATGTACACCATTGCTCCAGCAAATTGTAGATGACATCAAAATGTGTCCCAAAGAAATGATGGTTATTTGTTAGCTGGCTTCAGTCCTGTCAGTTTGTGAAATGTAAAATGGTGTTTGAAATATCAGGTCAATTTCTGCTAAATGATCTTGGAGAAAATACTGAATGCCTGGGCTCTGTTCTCGCTCTTTCCTCTTAACTTAATTTTTCATCTCATGATTGAGATTCTGCCCATGTTGTGATTCAAATTTGTATGTGTGACGGAAGCTTGGAAAACCTGAATCTTGGACATTTTATATGAAATCTATTTTTTTATCTATGCAGTTATGAAAAGCGGTGTGTTGTAAATTTACATCCTGTGTCAGTCATTATCTGACTATATATTAGTAAAAGGATGAAACTTCTCTAGGACGTCAACACCAGGGTATGAAATAGACAAACAAATTCTAGTTGCCCATCGCCAAGCACAGGCAACCAACACATCCAAATGCATTGCAATTTGGACAGAATTTGGTTGCCCAAAGAAAATTTAGGTTGCCCTGGGCAACCGGGCAAAGGGCTATTTCACACCCTGAACACAGTTATAAGGATTATAACAAGATTACCTGTATTGTTCTTGTTTTCCGGGCAAATTTTGGTAATCCAGAAGCTCGATCCTAGGCCAATGTAGGCGTGAGAGCATTGGCTCAAGACTTAACAGGAAGTGGAAACAGCTCTTATTAAATTGATGCTTTTTATGCAATCCAACTTCGATTAAATGGTATGCAAATAGATAATAACAATTAAATCACCATAAACCAAAGAAATTTGAGCATAGCTGTTTTGCTAAATGTGGGGGGTCATGAGACCTTTTTTGCTGCCGGCTTCCATGGTCTGGTTCTGTGCCCTCCCCTGATTGTATTGGTCTGTCGATGGAAGACAGGACCAGACCACAGCAGTCATGTTAGCAATGCCTGAAGTTAGAGAAGGGGCATGGAGTTTCCGAAATTTTAATGTCCTCCACTTGGATTTAAACATGAACAAATTAATTATCTTTGGCCTTCTATTCCAACTTTGAAGATTTGCGATTCACTGTTTTGCTCAAAATTTATATTTAAAACTTCCATGCAGTTGCATTTTTTTGCCTGATTTGTTCTCATGATTTACCTCAATAACAATGATGGTATAGTAATAGGAAATAATTGACTTGTATGGAAAGGCGATTATCTTGAATTCTCATTGAAGAGTTATTTAGATACTTGAAACAAAAGAAATTTATTTAGAGATCATAATGATATCTTGTGACCACACAGTTGATGTCAACTGTTTTTAGATAAAGTGGCAGTTGTATAATGCACTTCAATTGTTACCTTGTTTAGGGGTCATTCAAGTGTTACGTACGCAAAACAAAAATGGAATTTTTGACCTCCTCTCATATGCAAAATTTAACCCATCATACATAGGAAAAAATCCTGATTTTTAGATCCCGCCCTCCCCTTTCACCCTCACTGCATACGTAATTCGTACCACATCCTTTCCCTAAGTGTGTTTAAGTCCAGTTCCTTTCCCCATATCTAACTGTAGGTTCATATTGCATAGCTCTGTCTAGTTTGATGTTCAGGTATATTTAAGCAATGTGTGTTTGTCTGGTCCATATTATATTCCATAAAAGTCTTGAAATACCTTGATTCGTATGATTGGTAATGCTTGGAGTAAAAACTGAATTATTTTGTTGCTGATGTACCTTGACAAGAAATTTGAAAAAAAAAGAATAAAATCAACCAAAAATAATAATATCCATTTAATTCTCTTGTTTTTTATGTCTGTTTGTTAGTTGTTATCCCTTGAGCAATTTTGCCCAAAGGCTATTGTGGTTGTCTGTCTGTTTTTGTTGTGAAAACCATCTCTCGGGAAGGATTATAGTCCGGCATTTATAAGTCGTACCAAATATGCAGCTGGTGATGGGTCAGAAGCATATTGAAAATGACTGACCTCGAAATATTTTATCAATGTCAAATTCTAGTACTTGCAATATTTTTTGAAGGATTAAAGCTAGGGTCTCCAAATTCACATTACGCCTGGTCATTGACTGATATTAACCTATTTTTTCAAGGTCAAAAGCTCTTTTATTATGATATAATGTTAAGAAATATAGCTAGGCTCTCCAAATTAATGCTATGTATTCATCTGGCAATAGTCCAGAAGTGTATTGAAGATAACTGACCTTGACCTATTTTTATCCAGGTCAGATTCTATTTAGTACGATATTTCATGAAGGATTATATCTACATTGTCCAAATTTTTACCACATACGCAACTGATGATGTACCTGAAGTCTCTTGAATATGACCGACGACCTATTTTCTAAAGGTGCAATTCTATACGTTAGTCTAACATCTCCGAATTGATATTCCACATGCAATCAAGTGAGAATATACCAGAATCTGTTTACGATGACTGACCTTGATCTATTCTTATTTGCCCGATGAGAAGTGGACATATTATTTGAAGACGATTTTCGTCTTTCCATCCATCCATCCAGGTCTATATCTGAGACAGTTTTCTATCTACTGTTCCTAGTTTTTGTGAGTAGATACCGTTGGTGCGGATGATGTGTCACATAACAAAATTGAGGTCAAGCCAAAGGTCACTGGCCTAAAAATGAGAAAATCATTGAATTCTTCATGTCCGGTCTATATATATATTTCTATTCACAGTTGCATTTTTTTTTATGAGTGGATACACTAGGTGGAGACGATGTGTCGCATACCAAATCTGAGATCGAGATCAGAGGTCAAAGGTTACTGTGGCCTAAAAATCAGGAAATCTTTGGAAACGGCTAAATTTTTGTGAGTGGATTTATATGGGGAAAAGATGCCACATACCAAAATTGTGGTTACGGTCAAAGGTTGCTAGACACATTAGGGTTAGGCGATGTCAAGTACCAAAATGTAGGTCGAGGTCAAGGTCACTTACTCCAAAATCAGGAAATTATTAAAAGTCTCAATTTTTTTTTGTGTGCCAGGTGATACATTATGGAGAGATGTGTCACATACCAAAATTGAGGTCAAGGTTAGAGTGACCTCAAACCGGGAAATTGTTAATTACTATTTTGTGTGTCCATAGATACATTAAAGGGAAGTGATGTCACATACCAAAATTTAGGTCAAGGTCACTGTCACCCCCAAAATCAGGAAGTCAGTAAAAACAGATTTTTTTTTCATTTCGGCATATACATTAGGGGGAGAGAATCTGTCACCAAAATTTAGGTTAAGGTCAAGGTCACTGTGGCCCACAAATCACAATCGATGTGTCTACCCTTATTCATATATACTCTCCTCTAATATTTATGGAGTAGGAGGGGAATATATGAGTATTAATGTCATAATAACTGGCCAACAACAAGCCCCTATGGCTCTCTCCAGTTCTAGGTTGCGTATTGTGTCACTTTTGGATACCGGGTATACTTTAACAACAAGAGAGAACAAACACTGCTGATTTTGAGGTAGCCCGAAAACATCGGCTAAGGAGTCTATTTTTTTGGTTATTGTTGCTGAATCTGACTCCTTAGCCTGAATGACTGATAGAGCCTGAAATGGAAATAACTAAATAAGATGTCAGTCGCTCGAGATCTTTAACTGCACACGGAGTGGGGAATTGAGACGGGCACAAAAAGCATTTTATCGAATAAATAATATGATTTGGCATCTCCAGCACTATGACAACCACATAATGACTCTAATACGACGGAATCTGCCATCAAACACAGATTTTGTCAACAACGCCGTTGTGTTTCTTTCTCCACAGTTTACAGGGACATGCGCAGAATGGGGTTGACCTTTTGGATCACGTCATCAAGAAATTGATCCAAGACTGTTATAAACCAATAGCGACGTGTGTTTATTCACGTGATCAGAAAGGTCACGAGATAACAATAGCGAAGGTCATATCCTTACAAGATGTCAGAAAGGCGCGAAAACGTTAAAGGATTTTAATCGATATTTTTTTTTCTCTGGAATATGTGTCAGAAGAGTTAGTACTTAATTACGAAATTTTGTAAAAAAAAATTCCTTGTTCCCTGTGGGCGTATTTAAGCCTTTTTAATTAAAGACCTGTGGCTCAATTTCTGCCAGTTAACTCGTTAATGAGCTTAGGCGTCACGTGACCTTGTGACGTCAGACAGGCGAGCGTCTCCTGCGGGCAACTGTCTGAGCTATATATTAAGCTGTGGATTTGCGATTACTCCATCGCGTATATCGCTGTATAATTAATCGAAAACGATTCGAAACCATGGAAGAATATGCCAGTGATGATGATCTGTATACAGAGGACATAAATGGACATCTTCACGTTCTGCTGTATCAGTTTGAACCCGTACTAAACGACCGAAATGAAGTAGAACAGAGGGAAAGCGAATCTGAAACAGATGAACCGTCCCACACGGAATGTTATTTATTATCTATGCCGGACGTTATATATAGGCCCCCTATGCACAGAATGAATAAATATTTAGACAATGATTGAAATAATTTGTTAGTCCAGGCCTAGTTTGTGAAATTTCAACACGGAGACGTACGCCCATTTTGGAGTTTTCTCTTTCGTTCAGGTCAGTTTGAAAGTACGACGTTATATATTATCTACCAAAAATATTTAGTTCATTTTTTTTTTACTTCTGGCAAATGTGTGTTCAATAAATTATTTCCAGTAGGAATATGCCGTCCAGCTAGCTTAATTGATAGGAAAGAACAAATTGCGACTTTCTAGCTGCCCTGCTCCTGACTTTTCGCAGATACATGGGGGGGGGGAGGCAATTTCTCGCAAAACAGGTGTTGGTGACATTATCAGATAGCCCACCTGCACGCAAACAGTCTAGTAAATTCATGTGACGAGAGTGATATTTAGCTCGCGTAAACGGTCATATTTTATATTGTATTATATTGCAACCACTCGCCTGATTTCAAATACCCTCTCCTAAATATTTTGACGTAAGCTATTTTTAGCTCGCGCACTAATTCTAAAAACGAAGCCCTGGGGAAGGAGTATATTATAAGATAAGCAGAACTGTAATGACCGGAAAACCAATGTGGGGAGGGGTGCGTTTAACCCTTTTTTCTGCTCATTTGTACAACCGTAGGCGGCACAATACGGCATTTTGGAGTCAATTTACACTGCTATTTATTAGGCGGTCGTATTCTCGAGTCGAATTGTGAAGAAGCAGTATATATACAGTTCCTTGAGTGAATGTCAACAGTATGATAACAATAGTATTATACTAGGTGAGAAATATTTAATAGGACAGGATTAGGCTTGTGGAGATGGCTGGATTAATTAACAAGGTGGGCTTCAAGGCACGGTGGGGTTCATACGCATTGGGGATGATTTATTTATTGATGTCATTGTCTTGAGAACGATACCTGTATCAAAACGTCGTCCCGAATAAACTAGAAGTTGTTATCCATAAGTAATTTGTTTATTTATCTACTTCCCAACTTCTAAATGCCACTAAAAGAAATCTCTCCCAGTATGTAATTATACCCCCCGTACACGTAGTGTAGGGGCGGTATACTGGTTTCAGCTTGACCGTCCGTCCGTACGTCCGTCCGTACGTCGTGCCGTCCGTCCGTACGTCCGTCCGTCCGTACGTCAGTCCGTCTGTACGTCCGTAACATTTGGTTTCCGGAGCATAACTTGACAACCGCTACTTGGATTCCTCTCAAATTTGGTATGCAGCTACCATAACACGAGACCTCGCTTGGGATTGCATATGGCGCATGTGCGTCTACAGGTGGCGCCACCTAGGGTCATTCCGTAACATTTCGTTTCCGGAGCATAACTTGACAACCGCTACCTGGATTCCTCTCAAATTTGGTATGTAGCTACCTTACCATGAGACCTCGCTTGGGATTGCGTTTGGCGCATGTGCGTCTACAGGTGGCGCCACCTATGGTCAAAAGTTTCTCATGTCAGTCCGTAACATTTCGTTTCCGGAGCATAACTTGACAACCGCTACTTGGATTCCTCTCAAATTTGGTATGTAGCTACCTTACCATGAGACCTCGCTTGGGATTGCGTTTGGCGCATGTGCATCTACAGGTGGCGCCACCTAGGGTCAAAACTTTTTCTTGTCGGTCCGTAACATTTCGTTTCCGGAGCATAACTTGACAACAGCTAATTGGATTCCTCTCAGATTTGGTATGTAGCTACCTTACCATGAGACCTTGCTTGGGATTGCGTTTGGCGCATGTGCGTCTACAGGTGGCGCCACCTATGGGCAGAATTTTCTCAGTTGGTCCGTAACATTCCATTTCTGGAGCATAACTTGACAACGGCTGATTAGATTCTTCTCAAATTTTGTATGTAGCTGCCATACCATGAGACCTAGCTCAGGATGTTGCATATGCGTCTACAGGTAGTAAGTTTAATATTTCACTTCTCATTTACTTCCTTTTCCTCTTCAATGTGGTTATCTAGATGACAGTAATTCGCCTATCTGTTGCAACAGCCCATTTCAAGTCTACACGGTTCTAGTGGTAACAACAGTTAGGTAAAACACAATATGCCTGCATAACCCCATTCTCAACAATCATTATTAACATCAATTTTCTGAACAATCCATTAAACTCATCTGAGTATCGTCACGACACATGCATAGACAATCCGTTAACCGCACTCCAACCGAGTGAGGTCTCATTGTCAACTAGTTACATACCGTGCCGCCACCCATAACATGTATACTTATATTCCTCTACAAATACTCGTCAATTTCTATCAAATGTGCATCTGGGGGGTATCTTGTAAGCATGCTTACTGATGATTTCCATTGCCACAATCCCATTTAGCTTACTCGTGAAACATTAACCACCCCCATGTATCTATGCCCTTACGGGGGGTATCTTGTAAGCAGCCTTACTGATCATTTTGATCAAATGTGTGCATCCCTCAGACTATGCTCTAGTTCATACTAAATTGCTACCTGTCATTAGCGAGCTCTCGCGCCTGTGACGTCACAGATTGGCGGCCTCGCTTTCATTCCACAAATATGCATATCTGACTGGGAGCTAAATAGAGCTGCCAAAAAGACTTAAATACGCCCACAGAGGCCGAGGAAAATTTAAAAAAAAAAATCTTAATTAAGTACTAACTCTTCTGACACATATTCCAGAGGAAAAAAAATATTGATTAAAATCCTTTAAAATCAATCGAGATTTTTCTCACACATTTGATCACATTTTGTCAGCATCAAAACAGTCACGATAGATGGTACATGGACAAAGAAGCTCAGGTCGGTCAAACTGTATCAATTGGCATATTTTTTCTCTCCCGTTTAGTTATTTTCGTCAGCGAAAAGGCGCTTTTCACAACATCAATTTTTATCGCGAAATTTTAACCTACCCTCGATCTGAGCTGTGATAGGAATGCCACGCCACCTTACCCTATATTTACCTATCACGGCCAGAGTTTCTGAGTTAATTTTGCTATTATGTCAAGGGGGTTTCCAAACAATGCATTGCTCCAATGCGAATGATGTTTTTGGCAAGGTTGCCCGAGATGCGTTGTCAGGGATACCCTCATCTTCAGAAATAATAAACCCATAGACGAACTTTACCAATCCGTCATGGGCAAGAAAACTTACATGAAAATGTACCTAGTCCTTCGTCGAATGCATAGTAATAGTCACACCGCTGGAAACTAGAGTGGTCTTCTACAGTGGGCTTACGGTAACTTTTAAACTACTCCGAGACGCTGACCCCGGAGTAATCATCAAGTATGTGAATTTCACGTCGCTGATTCTTCGTCAACCTGAACCCCAAATATCCTGTCGGCCCTCGCAGTAGGCCTATCATCACCAAGAATTTTGATTTGGAGAATTATGAAAGCCTAATTAAATATAAGGTACTCTCACCGAAACAGCTGTATCTACTAATCTTCCCCTGCAAGATGAATGGGAATTTCTAGCCCAGGAATGGCTGTAGTCTCGAATGGCTGTGTAACCGACTACAGGGGAAGAACAGCCACGCCCACCTACACAGCAAAGGTTCTACGGCTAGGGAATTTCCTGTTCGCCGTAGGTTCAACTCGGTGTACGGCCTTTTCCCCAGTGATCATTTTCCCCATGAGCAATTTCCCCTGTGGCCTTATTTTCTAAAAAAATCTTTAGCATTTTCCATCAATATTATAGGGTGGGTAAAAGGATCACTGGGGGAAAAGGTCACTGGGGCAAATGCCCATGGGGGATAATGGCCTTGGGGAAAAGGGCCACTGTGAAAAATGCCCCGGATTCGTTGAACTCCTGCGGAGAACAATCAGCAATCTTGCGAACACGCAGATACAGAACACGCTTTCATGGTGACGTGGGTCATGGACGAGGTGAAGGCAGTTGTGAGGAAAGGATACAGTGTATTGAAGATGTACGAAATCTGGCATTTCTGCCAAACCGCGCAGTATACGGCCAGAAAACGAAAGAAACGCCTTCCTGAAGATGAAACAGGAAACGAGTGACTGGCCGGAATGATGTTCGCCCGAAGACCAGAAACACCTATATATCGTGCTTATTTCCAGAGATAGGGTGTGAGAATAGACTGGAGCCGTGTGAAGTAGAACCTTGGTCTGAAGACTCTGACAAAAGTAAAGTTGAATACGTATGCTGTTTTCTCTCTTGCTACCTAATAATATATACAGCTCGGCTAATATAGCGTTTAACATAGGACCGTATTGTAATAATCGAACCTGAATAGAAGAGGATTCTGTATATCCATCTATTCAATTCTTATATCAACATAATCACCATTCCTTTTCTTAACCGTTGAACTATATGGATTTTGTTGACTCAATTATTGCTTTCGCTAACATTTTGAACAACTCGTGGTCGACATTTCCATGCACCAGCGCAAAAATCTTGTACCTTTTCAGTTTCTGGGGGAAATTCGAACAGCGAGCTAACTTACCTCAGAATACACACATTTATTGCCCAAATCTACACCTGCCTTGATTGATGCCCTAATCCCCGCCAGGTATACAATACAAACGATAAAACGGAAGTTTTAAAACAAAAGTTATCTCCCCTGGGGAGTTGTCTCCCTTTAGGGGAGCTCTCTCAGCTCAGACAGGATATATATAGTCTGCCCACAGCATCCACTTCCTCTTTTCTCGTTTGTACCTCGAGTGGTGCACGTCAGGGAGTTTGCAATACAGTCCTAGTTGTTGTTGTTACAAAGACTAGTTGTTGTTGTTCAAAGTGTTGTTTATAGAAACATTTTCTTTCTTGAATAATGTCTTCTGAGTATTCTGTTCCAATTCCCCCAAATTCTTGCCGTGCGTGTGGGCGATTTTCGACACGCTTTGACGCCCACACACGTTGTTTCGCTTGTACGGAAATTTTGCTATCGAAATAACACGTGTGCTGAATGTGTGTCTTGGGATAAAGTTACTTGGAAAAATTATGCACAGGCCTGTAGGTCCTATTTACTACAGGCTTCAGAGAACCCCGATCTATCGGAAGTCGATAGACGTATTTTGGAAATTGCCATTAGTTGAGGACATCAAAATTAATCAAGATCTGAGTGGTCCCGTTTTAGGTTTGTCCCATAAATCAAAAAGTCCAACTCCTTCTGGGGGAGATTTACCACCTAGCGGTACGGTTGTACGACATGATAACCAGAGTGTATTGGATAGCTTAGCCTCCACGGGTATTGCTTTGTCGAGAGGCCTTGGGAAACCGGTTCCTTTGTTCAAGCAAACAAAGGCCAGGTCACAGCTGCCGCGACATTCTATTGTCCCCGACGGACAAGAGATTTCGACTTCACCGCATGTTAGTTCTCCGACTCCTTTGTCTATTGGCCTTTCGCCGGCGGATTCTCACAATAGGAATTTACATCGTCGTTTATCTCCTTTACGATTTAAATCTGTTGGTTTATCTAAAAAGAAAACAGCCTCTCATCCTATGGAAGGGCGTTCTACTCGGATTTGAATGTTCGCATTACGGATTTACAACCTCCATTTTCGGTATATTGACACGTCCCGTGTTTCGGATCGTCGCGCTTGTTTTTACAGATGCTTGGCCGAATGCTTACAGTGTCGGACTGAAGATTAAAAGTTTTGTCTTCACGGAATAAAAGTGCTTCAACGTATATTGACTTCTGAGAATTACAGGTTCTGCAGAGAAAAAGTTTGCAGTCCGTCATTTTTTCTTGTGTTGTTGTTGTTCTTGTGTTTCCGATTTTTTCCAGTTGTGGGAGTTTTTCTTCTGTGCATGCAGTTCGTTTGCTCCTACCAGAATTTAGTCTCTTGTTTTATCAAGTGTTATAATTTCTGTTTATTTGATATCATTGTGGTCAAGAGGAAACTTGCAGAGTTTTTTTTTCTCTGTCTTTGAGTTTACGTGTTGTTGTTGTTGCGTTTGTCTTCGTCATTACAAGCCAAAAGCTATACAATATGGCTCTTTGTTAAATATTAATGAGCTATCTTATTACTCTCTTTGTGTAATCAAGGGCGTGTTGAACAACAAAAGAGATCACGAGATGTTTATTAAGAAATTGTGCTATTCTTTGAAACACATTTTTCTGTTAGTAAATATTGCATTGTGATGTATTCATTTTTCACAACCAAATTTTCCCATCGCTATATTGAATTAGATGTACAATTCAAATTGGGTTGAGCTGTAATTTTATTTCTTTTTTCTGAGAAATTATTATTATTAGCTTGAGGTTTATTTCTCCGAGAAATCTTTAGAATTGCTCTCGTTCGACAGCACGTGGGGTATTTATTGATCATTACCTTGTCAGTGGTCGGGCTGGATCAGGCCTGAAGTTTCTCAATCATCGGCCTGGGACAGCATAAGAATGTTCCATGGGCGGTCTTCTTGTTCTTTGTAAGTTCCGTGTATGTTTACCGGTTACAGCCTTGTAAGAAGAACCACAGACTGCCTTGGCAATGTTTTTTCTCCTCGATAGCCTCGTCCAAACATCTTTTGGTCTACTGCATTTATTTCATCTTTATCTTTTTTAGGTAAAGACAGCCGGACGCGCTGACCGACTGCGCCACGGAGACTAAACTGAGCTTGTCTATTTAAAAAACCGGATGATAATTTATTCTATTCCATTTGAGGTTTTATGTGCAGTTTGGACCTCTAATAAGGGGGCGAGTCTAGATTGAACATTGTTTTGGTTGGTCAAGTCAATTTGTGAGATTTATGACCTTATAGTTCATCTACCGGCGAGAGACATCAAAATGTATTGGCTCTCTTCGGGGAATTTTAAATTTTATTGAAGATCCTCCTACTTTACGTGGAAGTTTCTTTGTGTTGATTGTCGGGGATGTTACTACCACGGAGTAACGCTCTCGATTAACGCTGGGAACAATGAATGTGTTCACCTCCTAGATGCGTTTCAAATCTCATTACAAGTCTCGCATACTACGGCTGTTTTGTTTCGGACTCCACTGTGAATTTTTCCAGTTTCGACTACAGTTTTCAGATTTATCTTCAGTTGTTTTTTTTCCATAACGTCGTTCCTGTTCTCCTCAACGTCGTTTCTCGTACATTTCTAAGGTTTTACCCTGCTCTTTCGTGAGCGTATATGTACAATAAATTGAACTGATTTGTAAGATTTTGGGAAAATCACTACGCCGTTTCTCAAGCAAAGCCATTCGCGTTTCGCATTACGTCGTTCCTGTTACACCTCGTCGACGTTCCATTACGTCGTCACGTCGTCCTCTTACTCCTTCCATCTATTAGTCCTTTCCGTACGCCATAACGCTGTTCACCACGTCGTTCTTTTATACCGCCTTATCAGGGTCGTCAAGTTCGACTGTTCCGGTCTCCATTTCTGGGTCTTTTTCTTCATTGTATAGAGACTTTGGCGTTTGTTCGCTTGCAATGCACGTCTCTCGATGTCGGTATTTTTCTAATAAGACGATTCGGCGTTGCGTCTTCTTTATCGCTGGGTTGACCCCCATCGCTTTGCGAGATGCATATCTTTTTATACCAATTCATCCTCGTTTTTCGGCGTTTCTCCTACGATTCACCATCGTCGGTCGTCGATTTCGTGTGACAAGTCTTCCGTTCGGAGTCAACATCGCCCTTGTATCACTTTTATAGCTTGGCTTTGTGTTCTCCATCTTGGAGCGTTCACATCGAGGTTTACTTGCGGTGGTGCCCCTAGTGGTTCAATCACAGGAAGTTCATTTTTCAACTCGGTTATTCAAGCACAGAGAAAAGTGACAGTCTCATTCTTCTTTCAAATTGAAGAAAACCATATGGTTACAGAGTGTGACACTTTGTAGCTGATACCGTCAAGATTATGGTCAGATATAGGCCAGTTTTTGTTGCACTTCCGGTGGTCGTATTATGGGGGTATTACTGTGGGTTCGTCGTTACTTTGGGGACAGTTTTTCGTCTCTCTCCTTCAAGTGCTTCGTCCCGTATAGACCGTTGGACCAGTTTTAGACGTGGGCATTATAGTTGTTTGGTCATCAACTGGTAGGACTTGTCATTTCTACGCAGGACCTTAATCATTATGGTCGCATGTTTTTCATCCAATCGCAGTTATCAAGCGAAATGGGCCTATTTCGTCTCCTGGTGCCGAGAACGTGATGCCGATCCCGACTCTGCCTCGGGGTTTTTTTCCTTAGTAGCTGTTTTCCTTCTTCACCTCCATCGTGATAAGAAGTTTCAAATCAGCACCATTGAGGGGTATCGATCTGCTTTGGCTAGGGTTTTAAGTCTTTCTGCCGGCATCGACATTAGTCTAAACGACAATCTCTCTGCCCTCATTCGGGCTTTCGCGCTACAGTCTCGCCGTACTCGCCAGCTGTTACCGAAATGGGATATTGGTGTCGTTCTGTGTGCTCTGATTCGTTCGCCCCTTGAACCCTTACAGTCCGCCTCTATTAAAGCTGTTGCCTACAAGACTGCTTTTCTAGCGGCTTTTGCTTTGGCGTCTAGAGTGTCTGAACTTCATGCTCTTGAGAGATCATCTATGACCTGGACGGCGGATTGGTCTCGCGTATCGTTTCGACCTATTCCTGAGTTCATCGCCAAAAATGAGTCTGTTCGCTTAGGTCCGTGTGCTCAACGTTTGTACTCCATCCCTGCGTTATCAGACTTCATACATGGCATAGAAGACGACCTTCTGTTATGCCCTGTTCGAGCCATACGCCACTATCTTACTCGTACCGATCCCGGTCGGGGCTCGCGTCGTCTGTTATTCTTGTCCCTTCGTCCTTAGGCGGTACGTGACATTACTAAGAATACCATCGCTTCGTGGTTAAAGGAAACCATTAAGTGGTCATATCAATTGGCCATTGACGCTCCCCCGTTACTGTCTACTGCTTCTTCTCATGAAATTCGTACCATCGCTACGTCATGGCCTTTATGGAAGAACTTGTCCCTCCATGACATTGTCCAGTCTTGTGTTTGGACGGCAAATTCCACGTTCGCTAACTTCTATCTGAGAGACATGTCAGTGCAATCAGATAGAGTGACCACGCTTGGGCCGCTGGTGGCTGCCCAGCACGTGGGCAAGTAACTTTTCAAAAAGAGGGGGGGGGGCGGCATTTTGTCATCGCAGCAAGTCAGCCAGCTTGCTGTATCATCTCATCTCATCTCTCAGTCATATCATATGTCCACATACTACATGATCACCAGAGAAGAAGTAATAGCTCAGCTTGCCAGTCACTGACTCTCAAGTCATCAATCAAGCCTGACACAATGGTGAGTTTTAATCTTTGTTTTACTGCAGATTTGCTTGTGTCATTTCAGGTTAAGCTATGATCTTCTAGATCATCTCAGCTGAGTCTCCTGGCGGTCAACTCACAGTTTCAACGTACAAGAACTGACACTTTTGTGAGTATTAATAATGTTTATTTTCAGGTCACCAGTGTCAGCAACAGTAAAGTACAGACAGTTGACAAAGACACAGAGTAGACTCAGAGATTCCGCTGTCAACTCTCAACAGTCCAATCTGCATCAAGGATTAAAGTACACAGAGTTGGATATAAAGCGGAATGTGGACTGACAAGGGTATCAGTTAGTCGCCTTGATTGACGATGGAGGTTTCTTCCCATCTCATTCTTGCTTAACCTCCGAACTCTGGCACTCAGGTTCCTTAGTTACTATGGTGGTAAGTCTGGGCACCCCTACCACAATCACAGATACATAGATGAAGTCATTTAAAAGATAAGTAACTTCTATTACTACTCCATAATTAACCACTGCGTCACCGTCCAGGGTTCTTTTTGTTGAGAATTATTGTCATATCTGTGCTCTTTTTAGGTCACCTAAGAGAAGAAATAGGTCAGTTGGCCAGCCGCCATCTCTCAAGTTATATTTTAAGGCTTGACACAATTATGATTTTAATCTTTGCCTTTACTGCAGATTTGTTTGTGTCATTTCAGGTTAAAGCTTTGATTTCTTCTTCCAGATCATCTCAGCTGAGTCTTCTGCATCCATCCTAGAGGGTCCAGTGTCAGCAACATGGACTGAACTACAGAGGATTGATGAAGACGTAGACTCAGAGCTTCCGCTGTCAACTCTTAACAGTCCAATCTGCATCAAGGATTAAAGTACACAGAGTTGGATATAAAGCGGAATGTGGACTGACGATGGTGTCAATTGGTCGAAAGTCGGCTGGTATGGTACGATGGCGTTTTCTCCCAACTCATACCTGATTACTTCCGGATTCAGGCGCTCAGGTTCCTGAGTCATTATGGCAGTAGTACTCCGCACCACTACCACAATCACAGAACCGGACACCTTGTATGCTACATTGGCGACCAAAGATCCCAACTCATACATTCTGCCTTTCAAGTACTCATTCCGGCAAAAGTCCTGCACGGGAGGTAACATTGTGCTCCACATCCAAGACCACAGCTACTTGCATGAAGACATGCAACAAGATAAGTAGCCACTTCTTATATCCATGACTACCTTCTGCGTTCTGACCAGGGTTCCCGAGGTCGAGGTTCCCACCTCCATGTGTTGGTAGTGAGGCATAAATCAAAGCAGATGTAGGTTTGGGCAATAAATATTAAACATTTATAAACAATGTTACTATTTATAACCAAACCAAACCTGCTTTGATGTAATGGCCCTCCCATCCTTCCCCTCACTCCGCGGCCTTGTACACTACAGGTCTCGGTTTATAAGAAGAGAAAAGAGGAAGTGGATGCTGTGGGCAGACTATATATATCCTGTCTGAGCTGAGAGAGCTCCCCTAAAGGGAGACAACTCCCCAGGGGGATAACTCCCCAGGAGAGATAACTTTTGTTTTAAAACTTCCGTGTTATCGTTTGTATTGTATTCCTGGCGGAGATTAAGGCATAAATCAAAGCAGGTTTGGTTTGGTTATAAATAGTAACATTGTTTATAAATGTTTAATATTTATTGCCCAAACCTACGCCTGCTTTGATTTATGCCTCACTACCAACATATGGAGGTGGGAACCTCGGCCTTGACGTATTTGCAATGGCACGCTATCAGTAATTTATGATTTAAAGAATCGATTTCTTTGGAGAGATGTACACTATCTACCTGTTTACGTGAGTCAATAGCTTGTGATATCTTGTCAACATACTCGATCAGGTTTGTAGCTGTAGATCTACCTTTATAAAAACCGTGCTGACTCTCCTTTAAATAAGGCTTTACTGTTTACATGATTAAAAATCTGTTCGTGTATAAGCTTCTCCTTAATTTTTGAAAACAAAAGTAAAAGTGACACAGGCCTATAATTTTCTACATTATATTTGTCGCCACCTTTAAAAATAGGAATTACATTCGCCATTTTAAAAACGTCAGGGAAAACACCAGGGGCTAGGGATTTCTTCAACATAAACAGAGGTATGGCCAGTTGTTCAGCACATTCAACCAATACAATGCCTGAATTAAATCAGGACCACAAGCTTTACGGGGATTTGTTTCTTGTAAAAGTCTAACAACATCTGAATAAGAAACATTAATGTTTGACAAAGAACAATTGACATGAGAGGTTATATCAGGATATTGTTCTGGGTCAGTATCGTCATAGACACTACTGAAATATGAGTAGTTTAAAAGTTTAGCATAGGATCGTATTGTAATAATATTGTAATAATCGAACCTAGAAGAGGATTCTGTATATCCATCTATTCAATTCTTATATCAACATAATCACCATTCCTTTTCTTAACCGTTGAACTATATAGATTTTGTTGACTCAATTATTGCTTTTGCTAACATTTTGAACAAATGGTCGACATTTCCATGCATCAGCGCAAACATCGTGTACCTTTTCAGTTTCTGGGGGAAATTCGGACAGCGAGCTAACCTACCACAGAATACACACATCCATGATCCCAGGGTGTACTTCAACCTGATGACTGGTGAATAACAAGAAGTGAAACGAGTGCACTGGATGAGGAGGTGATTGAAGCTCAACGGCAGTACAAAGAGGATTTCGTTGAACCATCGTCTCGCTCCAACGTGATACTTGCTGCATATACGACGACGCATGCCCGTCCAAACCTATACGTCGTGTTATATACCCAGACACTGGTACAACAATTTATATGGCCAATAATGGAGAGGAAGAACCGCCCTTAGGTGACTTTCTAGGAGAACTGACAGACGAGCTTGAGGGAAACTAGATGATGACCTTCGTATCTGGATGTCCAATAAACTATCCGTTGAAGTTGACATCACCCTTGTCAACACACTTTAAAATTTGCGAGATTACCTTAGAATACAAAGACTTTCAAGACGTTCATTTTGATACGGTGTCGGAGATGGCTCTTCGAAATAGCCATTCTGTATTGGAATAAGCTTAATGCCACTAAAAAGATCATTGTTATTGTTTATTACTGAAACAGTTGTATGTATTACAACGTGCGTAGTATTTGTGGTACTAACTGTTAACTGATGACGGTATGAATGGCGTGTATGATACAACGGAATCGTCAGCGTACAATCATTTACCTTTGAATGGTTGTGTCAGATATAATGTCACAATTTTACATTTGTTCTATACGATGGTCTGTACCAAGTTTTAAATCAATACATTGTGAAAGGTATATTCTTTCACAATATATAATATGTTTTTGTCAATCTATGGTTTCATAAATAAAAATGCCTTTGATTTGCACTTTGCGTGTGCGTTTGTTCTCTGTCAGTTCATATCTTCTCTGAAATAAAGGACCTTGTACAATTTCAACTGTCCAAAAACCTTGCCCCTTCCCGATTGTCGATATTGGCACCGCTAACCAATCAAATGACAGAACTACCACTTCCGGTATATCTTCTGGTCCTATTGTCCAAGCCTCCCATTCTCCGGTGCCCAGCCTGGTCAACCTAATCGGCTGTTGGCAATATTTGGTAGAGACCTACGACTCGAGTAAACGAGTCTATATTGTCATATACGCGGTTTTATTATGGAATTGCAAATTTGTGGTCAATTTTCTGAGATGTGCCATGAGACCACTAGATAAAAAACAGGGATTCGTTGAACAGTCCGTATCGTAAATTTCATATTTGAACCTGTTTCCACAGTGAAGACATCTTTATAAGGTCAATCGCACGTTATCATGAACGTCTCAGGTAGGTTATCCATCGGTGAACGTTTTAAATCCAAAAGTCATCATCTCGGATGACTCAACGATGACGTCACCATGACACACTCGCCACTGTTTGAAGGAATCCCATGATAAAAGTTTTACGGCTCTAGACCCGTAATTCGCGAGATATCGGTAAGTGTCGGTTTGATGATGTTACTTCTGATTGGCCAACTTCATTCGTGAAAACACTGACATTGTAGTTTTAGCCCACGTCTCTTCGACGTCACACAGGGTCGGTCGTAGGGGGTCAAACCTCAAATAGGATGCAAAAATATCCCCATGTTCCAGAGATAAGGGAAATTGACCTGTTCAGACGTGCTTACTGTTATACTTAATGATATATGTTTTAATATAATAGCTAGACAAATTCATATTAGCATGGGTGGGCTTCAAGCAAGTTGACCGAACCTGTCATTTTTCAAGGCCGAACTCTTAATTACGCATAGTGATCTCTTTTTCTATGATTATAGCAATAGGTTTTCCACTATGAGACGACTGGTGATGGATCAGTTTATTGAAGATGACTGTCCGTGACCTATTTCTTTTTCAAGATCAAATTCATTTTTTACGATATTTTATGAAGGATCATAGCTAGATTCATCATTTGTTTCTCTTAAGTTTTGTGTTCTCGAGTGATGCGAGGCAAGGTGTGCATGAGTAGTATACAAAGCGTAAAATGATGACGTTTGACCTCAGAAATTTGCATATGATCTCTGTGACGTCACGTGACAGCCAATCAGAAGCGAGTATTGTGTCACATGGGGTCATGTGTGGTGGTGGTGGTGGTGGGTGGGTGGTGGGTTTAAGATGGCGGCTGTGGTGGTGGTGGGTGGGTGGTGGGTTTAACATGGCGGCTGTGGTGGTGGTGGGTGGGTGGTGGGTTTAAGATGGCGGCTTTAAGATGGCGGCTGGTGGTGGTGGGTGGGTGGTGGGTTTAAGATGGCGGCTGTGGTGGTGGGTGGGTGGTGGGTCTAAGATGGCGGATTGTAGAAAAACGTATAAAAGGAGGCGATTTTTAGGGGGAGGGGGTGAGTATTCATTGCACTACTTTAAGATGGCGGCCGGTGTGAGTGGGTGCACTGGTGGAGGTGGGTTTAAGATGGCGGCGGCTTGGTGGTTGGTGGAGGTGGGTTTAAGATGGCGGCTTGACATCATCCTTGGCTGTGTGCCAAGTATGTACGACTATAGTTCGGTTAACCTTTGACCTGTGTATTCCTCCGCGGGGATGAGGTCATGTCTGGCTGTGATGCGGTCGCCTCCGCGGAGAAAAAGTAGTCCCTAGATAAAATGGTCCGATGGGGTCGAGTGAGGTATCAAAGTGAAGCTTAGGGGAGGGGGCATCGGTTTGGCTGGGGGTGGGGTTGAACTATACCGTTTAGGTGTATTGATGATAATAAAATTTAAAGATCACATGTCCAACACATATTCACATAATGAAAGCAAGAATCGAACTTGCGACCCTCGAGATGAAGGATACCCGTCCAGGTTTCATTTTTTTGAGGTGTACTGAAATGCTCTCTCTAATTTATGCCACGGTATCTATTTTTACATCTAGGTTGAAGATTTATATCGACACTGCTACACACTTTTCGAGATGTGTTTTCACTTTCGATGAAAGCACAAAACAGTCTAAAATGAGTCTAAAAAAATTCACCTACGCTAATATTTTCTAGTGTTTTGTAGAATATAGATTCGCGTTCATTTCTATTTCGTCAAGAAAAAAATGTTTTGTAGAATATAGATTCGCGTTCATTTCTATTTCGTCAAGAAAAAATTTTCATCTCGAAAATTGGCAGATTGAAATGTTCTCTCTCATTTTATGCCACGGTATCTATTTCTACAGCTGTCAACTGTTATGGTTTGGTCACAATGTTGCCATTTTCTCCCCTATATTTAGCGTCCACAAAAAGAAGAGTATATTACAGCAATTATGTTCAAGAAAACACCCCGCTAGAAAATTGTCTTCAAATTGTCTGTTGTTGTGGGAGTATAAAAAAATCCTGGTCAACAGGGGCGCGTATATTTCGTGCTATGTTGCCAATGCATTGAAATTTGAATAGGTTGTCTGCATGGGTTTCAACGCAAGTATAGTACTAAAGTCTAGCTTACCTGATAAAAGAGTTTAGTCCAGATGTATACCTATATTCCATACTCCCGGGCGTTTGATGCATATCTGGGGGCTGTTTTTTTCTTAGGTGGGTATAACAC